>JANJGN010001004.1:0-218165 GCA_026770705.1 Isurus oxyrinchus
ATTCAACCACCCACCCACACCCTCGTGCATTCATTCACACACCCACCCAAAGACTCGCGCATTCATTCACCCTCCCACCAACCCCCTCGCGCATTCATTCACCCTCTCACCAACACCCTCGCGCATTCTTTCACTGATCCACCCAACCCATCGTGCATTCATTCACCCCTCCCACCCATCCCCTCGCGCATTCATTCAATGACCCACCCACCCACACCCTCGCGCATTTATTCACCAATCGACCCACACCCTCGCACACTTATTCACCAACCCTCCCACCCTTCGAGCATTCATTCACAAACCGACCCAACCCCTAGCGCATTCGTTCACCCACCCAGGCAGCCCCTCGTGCATTCATTCACCCACCCACCCACCACCTCGTGCATTCATTCACCCACCCACCCACCCCTCGCGCATTCATTCACCCCACCCACCCACCCCTCGCGCATTCATTCACCCACCCACCCACCCCTCGCGCATTCATTCAGCCACGCACCCACCCCTCGCGCATGCATTCACCCACCCACCCACCCCTCGCGCATTCATTCACCCACCCACCTACCCCACGCGCATTCATTCACCCACCCACCCACACTCACGCATTCATTCACCCACCCACCCCCTCGCGCAATCATTCACCCACGCACCCACCCCTCGAGCATTCATTCACCCACCCACCCACCCCTCGCGCATTCATTCATCCACCCACCCACCCCTCGTGCATTCATTCACCCATCCACCCACCTCTCACGCATTCATTCACCCACCCACCCACCGCTCACGCATTCATTCACCCACCCACACCTCGCGCATGGATGCACCCACACACCCACCCCCTCACGCATTCATTCACCCACCCACCCACACCTCGCACATTCATTCACTCACCCACCCACGCCTCGCGCATTCATTCACCCCACCCACCCACCCCTCACTCATTCATTCACCCACCCACCCATCCCTCACCGCATTCATTCACCCACACAACTCTTCGCGCATTCATTCACCGACCCACACACCACCTAGCGCATTCATTCACGCAGCCACCCGGCCCCTCGCGAATTCATTCACACGCCCAAAAACCACGCGCGCATTCATTCACTCACCCACATCCCGCCTCGCGCATTCATTCATCCAACACACCCACACCCTCGCGCATTCATCACCCACCCACCAAAACCCCTGGTGCATTCATTCACCCACCCACCGCTCGCGCATTCATTCACCCACCCACCCACCCGCTCACACATTCATTCACCCACCCACCCACACCTCGCGCATTCATTCAACTTACCACACACCCCCCTCGCGAATTCATTCACACGCCCAAAAACCACAGCGTGCATTCATTCACTCACCCATATCCCGCCTCGCGCATTCATTCACCCAACACACCCACACACTCGCGCATTCATCACCCACCCACCAAACCCCCTGGTGCATTCATTCACCCACCCACCCACCCGCTCACACATTCATTCACCCACCCACCCACCCCTCGCACATTCATTCACCCACCCACCCATCCCTCACGCATTCATTCACCCACACCACCCACCCCCTCACGCATTCATTCACCCACTCACCCACTCCTCGCGCATTCATTCACCCACCCACCCACCCCTCGCGCATTTATTCACCCACGCACCGCACCGCTCACGCATTCATTCACCCACCCACACCTCGCGCATTCATTCTCCCACCCACCCACCCCTCGCGCATTCATTCACCCACCCACCCATCCCTCGCGCATTCATTCAACCACTCACCCACACCTCGCACACTTATTCACCCACCCACACACCCTTCTCACATTCATTCACCCTCCCACCCAACCCCTAGCGCATTCATTCACCCACACACACAGCCACTCGCTCATTCATTCACCCAAAAACCCAACACCTCCGCATTCATTCACCCACCCTTCTACCACCTCGCGCATTCATTCAACTTTCCACACACCCCCTCACGCATTCATTCACCTACACACCCACCCCCTCGCGCATTCATTCACCCACCCACCCACCCCCTCGCGCATTCATTCACCCACCCACCCATCCCCTCGCGCATTCATTCATCCACACACCCACCCCCTCGCACATTCATTCACCCACCCAAACACCCCCTTGCTCATTCATTCAACCACCCACCCGAGCCCTCGCTCATTCATTCACTCACCCACCCCGCTCCCTTGCTAATTCATTCACCCATCCTCCCACCCCCTTGCTCATTCATTCACCAACCCACCCACGCCTCACGAATTCATTCACCCACCCACCCACCCACCCCTCGGGCATTCATTCACCCACCCACCCACCCCTCGGTCATTCACTCACCCACCCACCCATCCTTCACGCATTCATTCACCCAAACAACCACCCCCTCACGCATTCATTCACCCACCCACCCACCCCCACCCCTCGGGCATTCATTCACCCACCCACCAACCCCCTCAGGCATTCATTCACACACACACCCACCCCTCGGTCATTCACTCACCCACCCACCCATCCTTCACGCATTCATTCACCCACACAACCACCCCCTCACGCATTCATTCACCCACCCACCCACCCCTCGCGCATTCATTCACCCACCCACCCACCCCTCGCGCATTCATTCACCCACCCACCCACCCCGCGCGCATTCATTCACCCACCCACCCACCCCTCGCGCATTCATTCACCCACCCACCCACCCCTCGCAGCATTCATTCACCCACCCACCCATCCTTCGCGCATTCATTCACCCACCCCACCCACATCTCGCACATTCTTTCACCCACCCGCCCACCCCTCGCGCATTCATTCACCCACCCCACCCACCCCTCATGCATTCATTCAGCCACCCACCCACCCCCTCAGGCACTCATTCACCCACCCCCTCGCGCATTCATTCACCAATCCACCCATCCCCTCGTGCATTCATTCACCCTCCCACCCAGCCCCTCACGAATTCATTCACCCACCCACAAACCCCCTCACGCATTCATTCACAACCCCCACCCCCGCCTCGCGCATTCATTCACCCACCCACCAACACCCTCACGCATTCATTCACCAAATACCCACCTCGCTCATTCTTTCACCCACACACCCGAGCTTTCGCTCATTCATTCACCCACCCACTCACTCGCTCAATCATTCACCCATCCACCCGCCCCCTCGCTCATTCATTCACCCACCCACCCCGCCCCCTCGCTCATTCATTCAACCACCCACCCGCCCCCCTCGCTCATTCATTCACCCGCCCCACCTGCCCCCCTCGCTCATTCTTTCACCCACCCACCCCCTCGCGCATTCTTTCTCCCACCCACCCACCCCCTCGCGCATTCATTCACCCACCCACCCACACCTCGCGCATTCATTCAACCACTCACCCCACAGCTCGCGCACTTATTCACCCACCCACGCACCCTTCTCACATTCATTCACCCTGCCACCCAACCCCTAGCGCATTCATTCACCCACACACACAGCCACTTGCACATTCATTCACCGAAAAACCCAACACCTCCGCATTCATTCACCCACCCACCTACCGCCTCGCGCATTCATTCAACTTCCCACACACCCCCTCGCGCATTCATTCACCACACACACCCACCCCCTCGCGCATTCATTCACCCACCCACCCAACCCCTCGCGCATTCATTCACCCACCCACCCACCCCCTCGCACATTCATTCACCCCCAAAACACCCCCTTGCTGATTCATTCAACCACCCACCCGAGCCCTCGCGCATTCATTCACGCACCCACCCACCCCACGCGCATTCATTCACCCACCCACCCACCCCTCACGCATTCAATCGCCCACCCACCCACATCTCGCGCATTCATTCACCCACCCACCCACCCCGTCGCGCATCTCATTCACCCACCCACCCACCCCTGGCGCATTCCTTCACCCACGCCTCGCAAATTCATTCACCCATCCACCCACCCACCCCTCGCGCATTCATTCACCCACCCACCCACCCCTCGCGCATTCATTCACCCTCCTATACACATCTCGAGCATTCATTCACCCTGCCAACCACACCTCGCGCATTCATTCACCCACCCACCCTCCCCCGCTCATTCATTCACCCACCCACCCCCGCGCGTTCATTCACCCACCCACCCACCCCCGCGTGTTCATTCACACACCCACACCTCGCGCATTCATTCACCCACCCACCCCACCCCTCGCGCATTCATTCACCTACCCACCCACCCCTCGCGCATTCATTCACACACCCCACCTACCGCCTCGAACATTCATTCACTCACCCGCCCTCCACTCGCGCATTCATTCACCCACCCACCCCTCGCGCATTCATTCACCAAGACACCCCATCCTTTGCGCATTCATTCACCCACCCACCTACACCTCTCGTGCATTCAATCACCCACCCACCCACCCCCTCGCACTTTCATTCACTCACCCACCGACCCCCTCGTGCATTCATTCACCCACCCACCCACACCACGTGCATTCATTCTACCCGCCCACACACCCCTTCACGCATTCATTCACCCACCCACCAGCCCCTCAGGCATTCATCCACCCACCCCCTTGCGCATTCATTCACCCACCCACCCAACCCCTCGTGCATTCATTCACCCACCCATCCACCCCCTCGCGAATTCATTCACCCACCCACATACCCTCTCACGCATTCATTCACCCACCCACCCCCGCCTCGCGCATTCATTCACCCACCCACCAACATCCTCACGCATTCTTTCACCAAATACCCACCTCGCTCATTCATTCACCCACCCACCCGATCCCTCGCTCATTCATTCACCCACCCACCCGCCCCCTGACTCATTCATTCACCCACCCACCCGCCCCCTCGCTCATTCATTCACCCGCCCACCCGCCCCCCTCGCTCATTGATTCACCCACCCACCCTTCGCGCATTCATTCTCCCACCCACCCACCACCCCTCGCGCATTCATTCACCCACCCACCCACCGCTCGCGCATTCATTCAACCACTCACCCACACCTCGCACACTTATTCACCCACCCAAGCACCCTTCTCACATTCATCCACCCTGCCACCCAACCCCTAGCGCATTCATTCACCCAAAATCCCAACACCTCGCACACTCATTCACTCACCCACCTACCGCCTCGCGCATTCATTCAAATTCCCACACACCCCCTCGCGCATTCATTCACCCACCCACCCACCACCTCGCGCATTCATTCACCCACCCCACCCACCGCCTCGCGCATTCATTCACCCACCCCACCCACCCCCCTCACACATTCAATCACCCACCCAAACACCCCCCTTGCTCATTCATTCAACGACCCATCCGAGCCCTCGCTCATTCATTCACTCACACACCTGCTCCCTCGCTCATTCATTCACCCATCCGCCCGCCCACTTGCTCATTCATTCACCCACCCACCCACGCCTCGCGCATTCATTCACCCACCCACCCACCCACACCCCTCAGGCATGCTTTCACCCACCCACCAACACCTCGGGCATTCATTCACCCACCCACCCACCCCTCGGGCATTCATTCACCCACCCACCCATCCCTCGCGCATTCATTCACCCACACACCCACCCCCCCTCACGCATTCATTCACCCACCCACCCACACCTCGCGCATTCATTCACTCACCCACCCACGCCTCGCGCATTCATTCACCCCACCCACCCACCCCTCGCGCATTCATTCACCCATCCACCCACCCCTCGTGCATTCATTCACCCATCCACCCACCTCTCACGCATTCATTCACCCACCCACCCACCGCTCACGCATTCATTCACCCCACCCACCCCCTCGCGCATGGATGCACCCACCCACCCACCGCCTTGCGCATTCATTCAGCTACCCACAAACCCCCTCGCGCATTCATTCACCCACCCACCCACCCACTTGCGCATTCATTCAGCCACCCACCCACCCCCCTCGCGCATTCATTCACCCCACCACCCACCACCTCGCGCATTCATTCACCCACCCACCCACCACCTCGTGCATTCATTTGCCCACCCAACCACCCCCTCGCGCATTATTCACCCACCCACCCACCCCCCTCGCGCATTCATTCACCCCCACCCACCCCCCTCGTGCATTCATTCACCCACCCACCCTCCACCTCGTGCATTCATTCACCAACCCACCCACACCCTCGCGCATTCATTCATCCACCCACCAAACCCCCTCGTGCATTCATTCACCCACCTTCCGCTCGCGCATTCATTCACCCACCCACCAACCCGCTCACACATTCATTCACCCACCCACCCACCCCTCGCGCATTCATTCACCCACCCACCCACCCCTCGCGCATTCATTCACCCACCCACCCTCGCGCATTCATTCACCCACCCACCCACCCCTCGCGCATTCATTCACCTACCCACCCACCCCGCGTGCATTCATTCACCCACCCACCCACCCCTCGCGCATTCATTCACCCAACCACCCACCCCTCGCGCATTCATTCACCCACTCAGCCAACCCTCGCGCATGCATTCACCCACGCACCACTCGCGCATACATTCACTCACGCACCCACCCCCTCACTCATTCATTCACCCACCCACCCATCCCTCACGCATTCATTCACCCACACACCCACCCCCTCACGCATTCATTCACCAACTCACACACCCCTCGCGCATTCATTCACCCACTCACCCACCCCTCGCGCATTCATTCACCCACCCACCCACCCCTCGCGCATTCATTCACCCATGCACCCAACCCTCGCGCATTCATTCACCCACCCACCCATCGCGCATTCATTCTCCCACCCACCCACCCCTCGCACATTCATTCACCCACCCACCCACCCTTCTCACATTCATTCACCCTCCCACCCAACCCCTAGCGCATTCATTCACCCACACACACAGCCACTCGCACATTCATTCACCCAAAAACCCAACACCTCCGCATTCATTCACCAACCCACCTGCCACCTCGCGCATTCATTCAACTTCCACACACCACCTCGCGCATTCATTCACCCACCCACCCCACCCCTCGCACATTCATTCACCCACCCAAACACCCCCTTGCTCATTCATTCAACCACCCACCCGAGCCCTCGCTCATTCATTCACTCACCCACCCGCTCCCTCGCTCATTCATTCACCCATCCGCCCGCCTCCTTGCTCATTCATTCACCCACCCACCCACGCCTCGCGCATTCATTCACCCACCCACCCACCCACCCCTCGGCCATTCTTTCACCCACCCACCAACACCTCGGGCATTCATTCACCCACACACCCACCCCTCGGGCATTCATTCACCCATACACCCATCCCTCGCGCATTCATTCACCCACACACCCACACCCTCACGCATTCATTCACCCACCCACCCACCCCCTTGCGCATTTATTCACTCACCCAAACAGCCCTCGTGCATTCATTCACCCTCCCACCCACCCCTCGAGCATTCATTCACCCACTCACCCACCCCTCGCGCATTCATTCACCCACCCAAGCACCCCCTTGCTCATTCATTCAACGACTCATCCGAGCCCTCGCTCATTCATTCACTCACCCACCTGCTCCCTCGCTCATTCATTCACCCATCCGCCCGCCCACTTGCTCATTCATTCACCCACCCACCCCACGCCTCGCGCATTCATTTACCCACCCACCCACCCACCCCTCAGGCATGCTTTCACCCACCCACCAACACCTCGGGCATTCATTCACCCACCCACCCACCCCTCTGGCATTCATTCACCCACCCACCCACCCCTCGGGCATTCATTCACCCACCCACACACCCCTCGCGCATTCATTCACCCACCCACCCACCCCTCGCGCATTCATTCACCCACCCACCCACCCCTCGTGCATTCATTCACCCACCCACCCACCCCTCGCGCATTCATTCAGCCACGCACCCACCCCTCGCGCATGCATTCACCCACCCACCAACCCCTCGCGCATTCATTCACCCACCCACCTACCCCACGCGCATTCATTCACCCACCCACCCACACTCACGCATTCATTCACCCACCCACCCCTCGCGCAATCATTCACCCACGCACCCACACCTCGAGCATTCATTCACCCACCCACCCACCCCTCGCTCATTCATTCACCCACCCACCCACCCCTCGTGCATTCCTTCACCCATCCACCCACCTCTCACGCATTCATTCACCCACCCACCCACCGCTCACGCATTCATTCACCCACCCACCCCTCGCGCATGGATGCACCCACACACCCACCCCCTCACGCATTCATTCACCCACCCACCCACACCTCGCACATTCATTCACTCACCCACCCACGCCTCGCGCATTCATTCACCCATCCACCCACCCCTCACTCATTCATTCACCCACCCACCCATCCCTCACGCATTCATTCACCCACACAACTCTTCGCGCATTCATTCACCGACCCACACACCACCTAGCGCATTCATTCACGCAGCCACCCGGCCCCTCGCGAATTCATTCACATGCCCAAAAACCACAGCGCGCATTCATTCACTCACCCACATCCCGCCTCGCGCATTCATTCACCCAACACACCCACACCCTCGCGCATTCATCACCCACCCACCAAAACCCCTGGTGCATTCATTCACCCACCCACCGCTCGCGCATTCATTCACCCACCCACCCACCCGCTCACACATTCATTCACCCACCCACCCACACCTCGCGCATTCATTCAACTTACCACACACCCCCTCGCGAATTCATTCACACGCCCAAAAACCACAGCGCGCATTCATTCACTCACCCACATCCTGCCTCGTGCATTCATTCACCCAACACACCCACACACTCGCGCATTCATCACCCACCCACCAAACCCCCTGGTGCATTCATTCACCCACCCACCCACCCGCTCACACATTCATTCACCCACCCACCCACCCCTCGCACATTCATTCACCCACCCACCCATCCCTCGCGCATTCATTCACCCACCCACCCACCCCTCGCGCATTCATTCACCCACCCACCCACCCCTCGCGCATTCATTCACCCTCCTATACACATCTCGAGCATTCATTCACCCTCCCACCCACCCCTCATGCATTCATTCACCCTCCCAACCACCCCTCGCGCATTCATTCACCCTGCCAACCACACCTCGCGCATTCATTCACCCACCCACCCTCCCCCGCTCGTTCATTCACCCACCCACCCCCGCGCGTTCATTCACCCACCCGCCCACCCCCCGCGTGTTCATTCACACACCCACACCTCGCGCATTCATTCACCCACCCACCCACCCCTCGCGCATTCATTCACCCACCCACCCACCCCTCGCGCATTCATTCACACACCCACCTACCGCCTCGAACATTCATTCACTCACCCGCCCTCCACTCGCGCATTCATTCACCCACCCACCCCTCGCGCATTCATTCACCAAGACACCCATCCTTTGCGCATTCATTCACCCACCCACCTACACCTCTCGTGCATTCAATCACCCACCCACCCACCCCCTCGCACTTTCATTCACTCACCCACCGACCCCCTCGTGCATTCATTCACCCACCCACCCACACCACGTGCATTCATTCTACCGCCCACACACCCCTTCACGCATTCATTCACCCACCCACCCAGCCCCTCAGGCATTCATCCACCCACCCCCTTGCGCATTCATTCACCCACCCACCCAACCCCTCGTGCATTCATTCACCCACCCATCCACCCCCTCGCGAATTCATTCACCCACCCACATACCCTCTCACGCATTCATTCACCCACCCACCCCCGCCTCGCGCATTCATTCACCCACCCACCAACATCCTCACGCATTCTTTCACCAAATACCCACCTCGCTCATTCATTCACCCACCCACCCGATCCCTCGCTCATTCATTCACCCACCCACCCGCCCCCTGACTCATTCATTCACCCACCCACCCGCCCCCTCGCTCATTCATTCACCCGCCCACCCGCCCCCTCGCTCATTCATTCACCCACCCACCCTTCGCGCATTCATTCTCCCACCCACCCACCCCTCGCGCATTCATTCACCCACCCACCCACCGCTCGCGCATTCATTCAACCACTCACCCACACCTCGCACACTTATTCACCCACCCAAGCACCCTTCTCACATTCATCCACCCTGCCACCCAACCCCTAGCGCATTCATTCACCCAAAATCCCAACACCTCGCACACTCATTCACTCACCCACCTACCGCCTTGCGCATTCATTCAAATTCCCACACACCCCCTCGCGCATTCATTCACCCACCCACCCACCACCTCGCGCATTCATTCACCCACCCACCCACCGCCTCGCGCATTCATTCACCCACCCACCCACCCCCTCACACATTCATTCACCCACCCAAACACCCCCTTGCTCATTCATTCAACGACCCATCCGAGCCCTCGCTCATTCATTCACTCACCCACCTGCCCCCTGACTCATTCATTCACCCATCCGCCCGCCCACTTGCTCATTCATTCACCCAAAAACCCAACACCTCCGCATTCATTCACCCACCCACCTACCACCTCGCGCATTCATTCAACTTCCCACACACCACCTCGCGCATTCATTCACCCACCCACCCACCCCTCGCACATTCATTCACCCACCCAAACACCCCCTTGCTCATTCATTCAACCACCCACCCGAGCCCTCGCTCATTCATTCACTCACCCACCCGATCCCTCGCTCATTCATTCACCCATCCGCCCGCCTCCTTGCTCATTCATTCACCCACCCACCCACGCCTCGCGCATTCATTCACCCACCCACCCACCCACCCCTCGGGCATTCTTTCACCCACCCACCAACACCTCGGGCATTCATTCACCCACACACCCACCCCTCGGGCATTCATTCACCCACACACCCATCCCTCGCGCATTCATTCACCCACACACCCACACCCTCACGCATTCATTCACCCACCCACCCACCCCTTGCGCATTTATTCACTCACCCAAACAGCCCTCGTGCATTCATTCACCCTCCCACCCACCCCTCGAGCATTCATTCACCCACTCACCCACCCCTCGCGCATTCATTCACCCACCCAAGCACCCCCTTGCTCATTCATTCAACGACTCATCCGAGCCCTCGCTCATTCATTCACTCACCCACCTGCTCCCTCGCTCATTCATTCACCCATCCGCCCGCCCACTTGCTCATTCATTCACCCACCCACCCACGCCTCGCGCATTCATTTACCCACCCACCCACCCACCCCTCAGGCATGCTTTCACCCACCCACCAACACCTCGGGCATTCATTCACCCACCCACCCACCCCTCGGGCATTCATTCACCCACCCACCCACCCCTCGGGCATTCATTCACCCACCCACCCACACCTCGCGCATTCATTCACCCACCCACCCACCCCTCGCGCATTCATTCACCCACCCACCCACCCCTCGCGCATTCATTCACCCACCCACCCACCCCTCGCGCATTCATTCAGCCACGCACCCACCCCTCGCGCATGCATTCACCCACCCACCCACACCTCGCGCATTCATTCACCCACCCACCTACCCCACGCGCATTCATTCACCCACCCACCCACACTCACGCATTCATTCACCCACCCACCCCTCGCGCAATCATTCACCCACGCACCCACACCTCGAGCATTCATTCACCCACCCTCCCACCCCTCGCGCATTCATTCACCCACCCACCCACCCCTCGTGCATTCCTTCACCCATCCACCCACCTCTCACGCATTCATTCACCCACCCACCCACCGCTCACGCATTCATTCACCCACCCACCCCTCGCGCATGGATGCACCCACACACCCACCCCCTCACGCATTCATTCACCCACCCACCCACACCTCGCACATTCATTCACTCACCCACCCACGCCTCGCGCATTCATTCACCCATCCACCCACCCCTCACTCATTCATTCACCCACCCACCCATCCCTCACGCATTCATTCACCCACACAACTCTGCGCGCATTCATTCACCGACCCACACACCACCTAGCGCATTCATTCACGCAGCCACCCGGCCCCTCGCGAATTCATTCACACGCCCAAAAACCACAGCGCGCATTCATTCACTCACCCACATCCCGCCTCGCGCATTCATTCACCCAACACACCCACACCCTCGCGCATTCATCACCCACCCACCAAAACCCCTGGTGCATTCATTCACCCACCCACCGCTCGCGCATTCATTCACCCACCCACCCACCCGCTCACACATTCATTCACCCACCCACCCACACCTCGCGCATTCATTCAACTTACCACACACCCCCCTCGCGAATTCATTCACACGCCCAAAAACCACAGCGCGCATTCATTCACTCACCCACATCCTGCCTCGTGCATTCATTCACCCAACACACCCACACACTCGCGCATTCATCACCCACCCACCAAACCCCCTGGTGCATTCATTCACCCACCCACCCACCCGCTCACACATTCATTCACCCACCCACCCACCCCTCGCACATTCATTCACCCACCCACCCATCCCTCGCGCATTCATTCACCCACCCACCCACCCCTCGCGCATTCATTCACCCACCCACCCACCCCTCGCGCATTCATTCACCCTCCTATACACATCTCGAGCATTCATTCACCCTCCCACCCACCCCTCATGCATTCATTCACCCTCCCAACCACCCCTCGCGCATTCATTCACCCTGCCAACCACACCTCGCGCATTCATTCACCCACCCACCCTCCCCCGCTCGTTCATTCACCCACCCACCCCCCGCGCGTTCATTCACCCACCCGCCCACCCCCGCGTGTTCATTCACACACCCACACCTCGCGCATTCATTCACCCACCCACCCACCCCTCGCGCATTCATTCACCCACCCACCCACCCCTCGCGCATTCATTCACACACCCACCTACCGCCTCGAACATTCATTCACTCACCCGCCCTCCACTCGCGCATTCATTCACCCACCCACCCCTCGCGCATTCATTCACCAAGACACCCATCCTTTGCGCATTCATTCACCCACCCACCTACACCTCTCGTGCATTCAATCACCCACCCACCCACCCCCTCGCACTTTCATTCACTCACCCACCGACCCCCTCGTGCATTCATTCACCCACCCACCCACACCACGTGCATTCATTCTACCGCCCACACACCCCTTCACGCATTCATTCACCCACCCACCCAGCCCCTCAGGCATTCATCCACCCACCCCCTTGCGCATTCATTCACCCCACCCACCCAACCCCTCGTGCATTCATTCACCCACCCATCCACCCCCTCGCGAATTCATTCACCCACCCACATACCCTCTCACGCATTCATTCACCCACCCACCCCCGCCTCGCGCATTCATTCACCCACCCACCAACATCCTCACGCATTCTTTCACCAAATACCCACCTCGCTCATTCATTCACCCACCCACCCGATCCCTCGCTCATTCATTCACCCACCCACCCGCCCCCCTGACTCATTCATTCACCCACCCACCCGCCCCCTCGCTCATTCATTCACCCGCCCCACCCGCCCCCTCGCTCATTCATTCACCCACCCACCCTTCGCGCATTCATTCTCCCACCCACCCACCCCTCGCGCATTCATTCACCCACCCACCCACCGCTCGCGCATTCATTCAACCACTCACCCACACCTCGCACACTTATTCACCCACCCAAGCACCCTTCTCACATTCATCCACCCTGCCACCCAACCCCTAGCGCATTCATTCACCCAAAATCCCAACACCTCGCACACTCATTCACTCACCCACCTACCGCCTCGCGCATTCATTCAAATTCCCACACACCCCCTCGCGCATTCATTCACCCACCCACCCACCACCTCGCGCATTCATTCACCCACCCACCCACCGCCTCGCGCATTCATTCACCCACCCACCCACCCCCTCACACATTCATTCACCCACCCAAACACCCCCTTGCTCATTCATTCAACGACCCATCCGAGCCCTCGCTCATTCATTCACTCACCCACCTGCCCCCTGACTCATTCATTCACCCATCCGCCCGCCCACTTGCTCATTCATTCACCCACCCACCCACGCCTCGCGCATTCATTCACCCACCCACCCACCCACCCCTCAGG
Source organism: Isurus oxyrinchus (assembly GCA_026770705.1). Taxonomy (NCBI): domain Eukaryota; kingdom Metazoa; phylum Chordata; class Chondrichthyes; order Lamniformes; family Lamnidae; genus Isurus; species Isurus oxyrinchus. The sequence goes on from JANJGN010001004.1 coordinate 14,063, forward strand.
CATGCTTTCACCCACCCACCCACACCTCGGGCATTCATTCACCCACCCACCCACCCCTCGGGCATTCATTCACCCACCCACCCACACCTCGCGCATTCATTCACTCACCCACCCACGCCTCGCGCATTCATTCACCCACCCACCCACCCCTCGCGCATTCATTCACCCACCCACCCACCCCTCGCGCATTCATTCACCCACCCACCCACCCCTCGTGCATTCATTCACCCATCCACCCACCTCTCACGCATTCATTCACCCACCCACCCACCGCTCACGCATTCATTCACCCACCCACCCCTCGCGCATGGATGCACCCACCCACCCACCGCCTTGCGCATTCATTCAGCTACCCACAAACCCCCTCGCGCATTCATTCACCCACCCACCCACCCCCTTGCGCATTCATTCAGCCACCCACCCACCCCCTCGCGCATTCATTCACCAACCCACCCACCACCTCGCGCATTCATTCACCCACCCACCCACCACCTCGCGCATTCATTTGCCCACCCAACCACCCCCTCGCGCATTATTCACCCACCCACCCACCCCCTCGCGCATTCATTCACCCACCCACCCACCCCCTCGTGCATTCATTCACCCACCCACCCTCCACCTCGTGCATTCATTCACCAACCCACCCACACCCTCGCGCATTCATTCATCCACCCACCAAACCCCCTCGTGCATTCATTCACCCACCCACCGCTCGCGCATTCATTCACCCACCCACCAACCCGCTCACACATTCATTCACCCACCCACCCACCCCTCGCGCATTCATTCACCCACCCACCCACCCCTCGCGCATTCATTCACCCACCCACCCACCCCTCGCGCATTCATTCACCTACCCACCCACCCCGCGTGCATTCATTCACCCACCCACCCACCCCTCGCGCATTCATTCACCCAACCACCCACCCCTCGCGCATTCATTCACCCACTCAGCCAACCCTCGCGCATGCATTCACCCACGCACCACTCGCGCATACATTCACTCACGCACCCACCCCCTCACTCATTCATTCACCCACCCACCCATCCCTCACGCATTCATTCACCCACACACCCACCCCCTCACGCATTCATTCACCAACTCACACACCCCTCGCGCATTCATTCACCCACTCACCCACCCCTCGCGCATTCATTCACCCACCCACCCACCCCTCGCGCATTCATTCACCCATGCACCCAACCCTCGCGCATTCATTCACCCACCCACCCATCGCGCATTCATTCTCCCACCCACCCACCCCTCGCACATTCATTCACCCACCCACCCACCCTTCTCACATTCATTCACCCTCCCACCCAACCCCTAGCGCATTCATTCACCCACACACACAGCCACTCGCACATTCATTCACCCAAAAACCCAACACCTCCGCATTCATTCACCCACCCACCTACCACCTCGCGCATTCATTCAACTTCCAACACACCACCTCGCGCATTCATTCACCCACCCACCCACCCCTCGCACATTCATTCACCCACCCAAACACCCCCTTGCTCATTCATTCAACCACCCACCCGAGCCCTCACTCATTCATTCACTCACCCACCCGCTCCCTCGCTCATTCATTCACCCATCCGCCCGCCTCCTTGCTCATTCATTCACCCACCCACCCACGCCTCGCGCATTCATTCACCCACCCACCCACCCACCCCTCGGCCATTCTTTCACCCACCCACCAACACCTCGGGCATTCATTCACCCACACACCAACCCCTCGGGCATTCATTCACCCACACACCCATCCCTCGCGCATTCATTCACCCACACACCCACACCCTCACGCATTCATTCACCCACCCACCCACCCCTTGCGCATTTATTCACTCACCCAAACAGCCCTCGTGCATTCATTCACCCTCCCACCCACCCCTCGAGCATTCATTCACCCACTCACCCACCCCTCGCGCATTCATTCACCCACCCAAGCACCCCCTTGCTCATTCATTCAACGACTCATCCGAGCCCTCGCTCATTCATTCACTCACCCACCTGCTCCCTCGCTCATTCATTCACCCATCCGCCCGCCCACTTGCTCATTCATTCACCCACCCACCCACGCCTCGCGCATTCATTTACCCACCCACCCACCCACCCCTCAGGCATTCATTCACCCACCCACCCACCCCTCGGGCATTCATTCACCCACCCACCCACCCCTCGGGCATTCATTCACCCACCCACCCACCCCTCGGGCATTCATTCACCCACCCACCCACCCCTCGCGCATTCATTCACCCACCCACCCACCCCTCGCGCATTCATTCACCCACCCACCCACCCCTCGCGCATTCATTCAGCCACGCACCCACCCCTCGCGCATGCATTCACCCACCCACCCACCCCTCGCGCATTCATTCACCCACCCACCTACCCCACGCGCATTCATTCACCCACCCACCCACACTCACGCATTCATTCACCCACCCACACCTCGCGCAATCATTCACCCACGCACCCACACCTCGAGCATTCATTCACCCACCCTCCCACCCCTCGCGCATTCATTCACCCACCCACCCACCCCTCGTGCATTCCTTCACCCATCCACCCACCTCTCACGCATTCATTCACCCACCCACCCACCGCTCACGCATTCATTCACCCACCCACCCCTCGCGCATGGATGCACCCACACACCCACCCCCTCACGCATTCATTCACCCACCCACCCACACCTCGCACATTCATTCACTCACCCACCCACGCCTCGCGCATTCATTCACCCATCCACCCACCCCTCACTCATTCATTCACCCACCCACCCATCCCTCACGCATTCATTCACCCACACAACTCTTCGCGCATTCATTCACCGACCCACACACCACCTAGCGCATTCATTCACGCAGCCACCCGGCCCCTCGCGAATTCATTCACACGCCCAAAAACCACAGCGCGCATTCATTCACTCACCCACATCCCGCCTCGCGCGTTCATTCACCCAACACACCCACACCCTCGCGCATTCATCACCCACCCACCAAAACCCCTGGTGCATTCATTCACCCACCCACCGCTCGCGCATTCATTCACCCACCCACCCACCCGCTCACACATTCATTCACCCACCCACCCACACCTCGCGCATTCATTCAACTTACCACACACCCCCTCGCGAATTCATTCACACGCCCAAAAACCACAGCGCGCATTCATTCACTCACCCACATCCTGCCTCGCGCATTCATTCACCCAACACACCCACACACTCGCGCATTCATCACCCACCCACCAAACCCCCTGGTGCATTCATTCACCCACCCACCCACCCGCTCACACATTCATTCACCCACCCACCCACCCCTCGCACATTCATTCACCCACCCACCCATCCCTCGCGCATTCATTCACCCACCCACCCACCCCTCGCGCATTCATTCACCCTCCTATACACATCTCGAGCATTCATTCACCCTCCCACCCACCCCTCATGCATTCATTCACCCTCCCAACCACCCCTCGCGCATTCATTCACCCTGCCAACCACACCTCGCGCATTCATTCACCCACCCACCCTCCCCCGCTCGTTCATTCACCCACCCACCCCCGCGCGTTCATTCACCCACCCACCCACCCCCGCGTGTTCATTCACACACCCACACCTCGCGCATTCATTCACCCACCCACCCACCCCTCGCGCATTCATTCACCTACCCACCCACCCCTCGCGCATTCATTCACACACCCACCTACCGCCTCGAACATTCATTCACTCACCCGCCCTCCACTCGCGCATTCATTCACCCACCCACCCCTCGCGCATTCATTCACCAAGACACCCATCCTTTGCGCATTCATTCACCCACCCACCTACACCTCTCGTGCATTCAATCACCCACCCACCCACCCCCTCGCACTTTCATTCACTCACCCACCGACCCCCTCGTGCATTCATTCACCCACCCACCCACACCACGTGCATTCATTCTACCGCCCACACACCCCTTCACGCATTCATTCACCCACCACCCAGCCCCTCAGGCATTCATCCACCCACCCCTTGCACATTCATTCACCCACCCACCCAACCCCTCGTGCATTCATTCACCCACCCATCCACCCCCTCGCGAATTCATTCACCCACCCACATACCCCCTCACGCATTCATTCACCCACCCACCCCCGCCTCGCGCATTCATTCACCCACCCACCAACATCCTCACGCATTCTTTCACCAAATACCCACCTCGCTCATTCATTCACCCACCCACCCGATCCCTCGCTCATTCATTCACCCACCCACCCGCCCCCTGACTCATTCATTCACCCACCCACCCGCCCCCTCGCTCATTCATTCACCCGCCCACCCGCCCCCTCGCTCATTCATTCACCCACCCACCCTTCGCGCATTCATTCTCCCACCCACCCACCCCTCGCGCATTCATTCACCCACCCACCCACCGCTCGCGCTTTCATTCAACCACTCACCCACACCTCGCACACTTATTCACCCACCCAAGCACCCTTCTCACATTCATCCACCCTGCCACCCAACCCCTAGCGCATTCATTCACCCAAAATCCCAACACCTCGCACACTCATTCACTCACCCACCTACCGCCTCGCGCATTCATTCAAATTCCCACACACCCCCTCGCGCATTCATTCACCCACCCACCCACCACCTCGCGCATTCATTCACCCACCCACCCACCGCCTCGCGCATTCATTCACCCACCCACCCACCCCCTCACACATTCATTCACCCACCCAAACACCCCCTTGCTCATTCATTCAACGACCCATCCGAGCCCTCGCTCATTCATTCACTCACCCACCTGCTCCCTCGCTCATTCATTCACCCATCCGCCCGCCCACTTGCTCATTCATTCACCCACCCACCCACGCCTCGCGCATTCATTCACCCACCCACCCACCCACCCCTCAGGCATGCTTTCACCCACCCACCAACACCTTGGGCATTCATTCACCCACCCACCCACCCCTCGGGCATTCATTCACCCACCCACCCATCCCTCGCGCATTCATTCACCCACACACCCACCCCCTCACGCATTCATTCACCCACCCACCCACACCTCGCGCATTCATTCACTCACCCACCCACGCCTCGCGCATTCATTCACCCACCCACCCACCCCTCGCGCATTCATTCACCCACCCACCCACCCCTCGTGCATTCATTCACCCATCCACCCACCTCTCACGCATTCATTCACCCACCCACCCACCGCTCACGCATTCATTCACCCACCCACCCTCGCGCATGGATGCACCCACCCACCCACCGCCTTGCGCATTCATTCAGCTACCCACAAAACCCCTCGCGCATTCATTCACCCACCCACCCACCACCTTGCGCATTCATTCAGCCACCCACCCACCCCCTCGCGCATTCATTCACCCACCCACCCACCACCTCGCGCATTCATTCACCCACCCACCCACCACCTCGCGCATTCATTTGCCCACCCAACCACCCCCTCGCGCATTATTCACCCACCCACCCACCCCCTCGCGCATTCATTCACCCACCCACCCACCCCCTCGTGCATTCATTCACCCACCCACCCTCCATCTCGTGCATTCATTCACCAACCCACCCACACCCTCGCGCATTCATTCACCCACCCACCAAACCCCCTCGTGCATTCATTCACCCACCCACCGCTCGCGCATTCATTCACCCACCCACCAACCCGCTCACACATTCATTCACCCACCCACCCACCCCTCGCGCATTCATTCACCCACCCACCCACCCCTCGCGCATTCATTCACCCACCCACCCACCCCTCGCGCATTCATTCACCCACCCACCCACCCCTCGCGCATTCTTTCACCCACCCACCCACCCCTCGCGCATTCATTCACCTACCCACCCACCCCGCGTGCATTCATTCACCCACCCACCCACCCCTCGCGCATTCATTCACCCAACCACCCACCCCTCGCGTATTCATTCCCCCACTCAGCCAACCCTCGCGCATGCATTCACCCACGCACCACTCGCGCATACATTCACTCACGCACCCACCCCCTCACTCATTCATTCACCCACCCACCCATCCCTCACGCATTCATTCACCCACACACCCACCCCCTCACGCATTCATTCACCAACTCACACACCCCTCGCGCATTCATTCACCCACTCACCCACCCCTCGCGCATTAATTCACCCACCCACCCACCCCTCGCGCATTCATTCACCCATGCACCCACCCCTCGCGCATTCATTCACCCACCCACCCATCGCGCATTCATTCTCCCACCCACCCACCCCTCGCACATTCATTCACCCACCCACCCACCCTTCTCACATTCATTCACCCTCCCACCCAACCCCTAGCTCATTCATTCACCCACACACACAGCCTCTCGCACATTCATTCACCCAAAAACCCAACACCTCGCGCATTCATTCACCCACCCACCCACCCCTCGCACATTCATTCACCCACCCAAACACCCCCTTGCTCATTCATTCAACCACCCACCCGAGCCCTCGCTCATTCATTCACTCACCCACCCGCTCCCTCGCTCATTCATTCACCCATCCGCCCGCCTCCTTGCTCATTCATTCACCCACCCACCCACGCCTCGCGCATTCATTCACCCACCCACCCACCCACCCCTCGGGCATTCTTTCACCCACCCACCAACACCTCGGGCATTCATTCACCCACACACCCACCCCTCGGGCATTCATTCACCCACACACCCATCCCTCGCGCATTCATTCACCCACACACCCACACCCTCACGCATTCATTCACCCACCCACCCACCCCTTGCGCATTTATTCACTCACCCAAACAGCCCTCGTGCATTCATTCACCCTCCCACCCACCCCTCGAGCATTCATTCACCCACTCACCCACCCCTCGCGCATTCATTCACCCACCCAAGCAGCCCCTTGCTCATTCATTCAACGACCCATCCGAGCCCTCGCTCATTCATTCACTCACCCACCTGCTCCCTCGCTCATTCATTCACCCATCCGCCCACCCACTTGCTCATTCATTCACCCACCCACCCACGCCTCGCGCATTCATTCACCCACCCACCCACCCACAACTCTGGCATGCTTTCACCCACCCACCAACACCTCGGGCATTCATTCACCCACCCACCCACCCCTCGGGCATTCATTCACCCACCCACCCACCCCTCGGGCATTCATTCACCCACCCACCCACCCCTCGGGCATTCATTCAACCACCCACCCATCCCTCACGCATTCATTCACCCACACAACTCTTCGCGCATTCATTCACCGACCCACACACCACCTAGCGCATTCATTCACACAGCCACCCGGCCCCTCGCGAATTCATTCACACGCCCAAAAAGCACAGCGCGCATTCATTCACTCACCCACATCCCGCCTCGCGCATTCATTCACCCAACACACCCACACCCTCGCGCATTCATCACCCACCCACCAAAACCCCTGGTGCATTCATTCACCCACCCACCGCTCGCGCATTCATTCACCCACCCACCCACCCGCTCACACATTCATTCACCCACCTACCCACACCTCGCGCATTCATTCAACTTACCACACACCCCCTCGCGAATTCATTCACATGCCCAAAAACCACAGCGCGCATTCATTCACTCACCCACATCCCGCCTCGCGCATTCATTCACCCAACACACCCACACACTCGCGCATTCATCACCCACCCACCAAACCCCCTGGTGCATTCATTCACCCACCCACCCACCCGCTCACACATTCATTCACCCACCCACCCACCCCTCGCACATTCATTCACCCACCCACCCATCCCTCACGCATTCATTCACCCACACACCCACCCCCTCACGCATTCATTCACCCACTCACCCACCCCTCGCGCATTCATTCACCCACCCACCCACCCCTCGCGCATTTATTCACCCACGCACGCACCGCTCACGCATTCATTCACCCACCCACACCTCGCGCATTCATTCTCCCACCCACCCACCCCTCGCGCATTCATTCACCCACCCCCCACCCCTCGCGCATTCATTCAACCACTCACCCACACCTCGCACACTTATTCACCCACCCACACACCCTTCTCACATTCATTCACCCTCCCACCCAACCCCTAGCGCATTCATTCACCCACACACACAGCCACTCGCTCATTCATTCACCCAAAAACCCAACACCTCCGCATTCATTCACCCACCCTTCTACCACCTCGCGCATTCATTCAACTTTCCACACACCCCCTCACGCATTCATTCACCTACACACCCACCCCCTCGTGCATTCATTCACCCACCCACCCACCCCCTCGCGCATTCATTCACCCACCCACCCATCCCCTCGCGCATTCATTCATCCACACACCCACCCCTCGCACATTCATTCACCCACCCAAACACCCCCTTGCTCATTCATTCAACCACCCACCCGAGCCCTCGCTCATTCATTCACTCACCCACCCGCTCCCTTGCTAATTCATTCACCCATCCTCCCACCCCCTTGCTCATTCATTCACCAACCCACCCACGCCTCACGAATTCATTCACCCACCCACCCACCCACCCCTCGGGCAATCATTCACCCACCCACCAACCCCTCAGGCATTCATTCACACACACACCCACCCCTCGGTCATTCACTCACCCACCCACCCATCCTTCACGCATTCATTCACCCACACAACCACCCCCTCACGCATTCATTCACCCACCCACCCACCCACCCCTCGGGCATTCATTCACCCACCCACCAACCCCTCAGGCATTCATTCACACACACACCCACCTCTCGGTCATTCACTCACCCACCCACCCATCCTTCACGCATTCATTCACCCACACAACCACCCCCTCACGCATTCATTCACCCACCCACCCACCCCTCGCGCATTCATTCACCCACCCACCCACCCCTCGCGCATTCATTCACCCACCCACCCACCCCTCGCGCATTCATTCAGCCACCCACCCACCCCTCGCGCATTCATTCACCCACCCACCCACCCCTCGCGCATTCATTCACCCACCCAACCATCCTTCGCGCATTCATTCACCCACCCACCCACATCTCGCACATTCTTTCACCCACCCGCCCACCCCTCGCGCATTCATTCACACACCCACCCACCCCTCATGCATTCATTCAACCACCCACCCACCCCCTCAGGCACTCATTCACCCACCCCCTCGCGCATTCATTCACCAATCCACCCATCCCCTCGTGCATTCATTCACCCTCCCACCCAGCCCCTCACGAATTCATTCACCCACCCACAAACCCCCTCACGCATTCATTCACCCCCCCACCCCCACCTCGCGCATTCATTCACCCACCCACCAACACCCTCACGCATTCATTCACCAAATACCCACCTCGCTCATTCTTTCACCCACACACCCGAGCTTTCGCTCATTCATTCACCCACCCACTCACTCGCTCAATCATTCACCCACCCACCCGCCCCCTCGCTCATTCATTCACACACCCACCCGCCCCTCGCTCATTCATTCAACCACCCACCCGCCCCCTCGCTCATTCATTCACCCGCCCACCTGCCCCCTTGCTCATTCTTTCACCCACCCACCCCTCGCGCATTCATTCTCACACCCACCCACCCCTCGCGCCTTCATTCACCCACCCACCCACACCTCGCGCATTCATTCAACCACTCACCTACAGCTCGCGCACTTATTCACCCACCCACGCACCCTTCTCACATTCATTCACCCTGCCACCCAACCCCTAGCGCATTCATTCACCCACACACACAGCCACTTGCACATTCATTCACCGAAAAACCCAACACCTCCGCATTCATTCACCCACCCACCTACCGCCTCGCGCATTCATTCAACTTCCCACACACCCCCTCGCGCATTCATTCACCCACACACCCACCACCTCGCGCATTCATTCACCCACCCACCCAACCCCTCGCGCATTCATTCACCCACCCACCCACCCACTCGCACATTCATTCACCCCCAAACACCCCCTTGCTGATTCATTCAACCACCCACCCGAGCCCTCGCGCATTCATTCACGCACCCACCCACCCCTCGCGCATTCATTCACCCACCCACCCACCCCTCACGCATTCAATCGCCCACCCACCCACATCTCGCGCATTCATTCACCCACCCACCCACCCGTCGCGCATTCATTCACCCACCCACCCACCCCTGGCGCATTCCTTCACCCACGCCTCGCAAATTCATTCACCCATCCACCCACCCACCCCTCGCGCATTCATTCACCCACCCACCCACCCCTCGCGCATTCATTCACCCTCCTATACACATCTCGAGCATTCATTCACCCTCCCACCCACCCCTCATGCATTCATTCACCGTCCCAACCACCCCTCGCGCATTCATTCACCCTGCCAACCACACCTCGCGCATTCATTCACCCACCCACCCTCCCCCGCTCGTTCATTCACCCACCCACCCCCGCGCGTTCATTCACCCACCCACCCACCCCCGCGTGTTCATTCACACACCCACACCTCGCGCATTCATTCACCACCCACCCACCCCTCGCGCATTCATTCACCCACCCACCCACCCCTCGCGCATTCATTCACACACCCACCTACCGCCTCGAACATTCATTCACTCACCCGCCCTCCACTCGCACATTCATTCACTCACCCACCCACGCCTCGCGCATTCATTCACCCATCCACCCACCCCTCACTCATTCATTCACCCACCCACCCATCCCTCACGCATTCATTCACCCACACAACTCTTCGCGCATTCATTCACCGACCCACACACCACCTAGCGCATTCATTCACGCAGCCACCCGGCCCCTCGCGAATTCATTCACACGCCCAAAAACCACAGCGCGCATTCATTCACTCACCCACATCCCGCCTCGCGCATTCATTCACCCAACACACCCACACCCTCGCGCATTCATCACCCACCCACCAAAACCCCTGGTGCATTCATTCACCCACCCACCGCTCGCGCATTCATTCACCCACCCACCCACCCGCTCACACATTCATTCACCCACCCACCCACACCTCGCGCATTCATTCAACTTACCACACAAACCCTCACGAATTCATTCACACGCCCAAAAACCACAGCGCGCATTCATTCACTCACCCACATCCCGCCTCGCGCATTCATTCACCCAACACACCCACACACTCGCGCATTCATCACCCACCCACCAAACCCCCTGGTGCATTCATTCACCCACCCACCCACCCGCTCACACATTCATTCACCCACCCACCCACCCCTCGCACATTCATTCACCCACCCACCCATCCCTCACGCATTCATTCACCCACACACCCACCCCCTCACGCATTCATTCACCCACTCACCCACCCCTCGCGCATTCATTCACCCACCCACCCACCCCTCGCGCATTTATTCACCCACGCACGCACCGCTCACGCATTCATTCACCCACCCACACCTCGCGCATTCATTCTCCCACCCACCCACCCCTCGCGCATTCACTCACCCACCCACCCACCCCTCGCGCATTCATTCAACCACTCACCCACACCTCGCACACTTATTCACCCACCCACACACCCTTCTCACATTCATTCACCCTCCCACCCAACCCCTAGCGCATTCATTCACCCACACACACAGCCACTCGCTCATTCATTCACCCAAAAACCCAACACCTCCGCATTCATTCACCCACCCTTCTACCACCTCGCGCATTCATTCAACTTTCCACACACCCCCTCACGCATTCATTCACCTACACACCCACCCCCTCGCGCATTCATTCACCCACCCACCCACCCCCTCACGCATTCATTCACCCACCCACCCATCCCCTCGCGCATTCATTCATCCACACACCCACCCCTCGCACATTCATTCACCCACCCAAACACCCCCTTGCTCATTCATTCAACCACCCACCCGAGCCCTCGCTCATTCATTCACTCACCCACCCGCTCCCTTGCTAATTCATTCACCCATCCTCCCACCCCCTTGCTCATTCATTCACCAACCCACCCACGCCTCACGAATTCATTCACCCACCCACCCACCCACCCCTCGGGCATTCATTCACCCACCCACCAACCCCTCAGGCATTCATTCACACACACACCCACCCCTCGGTCATTCACTCACCCACCCACCCATCCTTCACGCATTCATTCACCCACACAACCACACCCTCACGCATTCATTCACCCACCCACCCACCCACCCCTCGGGCATTCATTCACCCACCCACCAACCGTTCAGGCATTCATTCACACACACACCCACCCCTCGGTCATTCACTCACCCACCCACCCATCCTTCACGCATTCATTCACCCACACAACCACCCCCTCACGCATTCATTCACCCACCCACCCACCCCTCGCGCATTCATTCACCCACCCACCCACCCCTCGCGCATTCATTCACCCACCCACCCACCCCTCGCGCATTCATTCACCCACCCACCCACCCCTCGCGCATTCATTCACCCACCCACCCACCCCTCGCGCATTCATTCACCCACCCACCCACATCTCGCACATTCTTTCACCCACCCGCCCACCCCTCGCGCATTCATTCACCCACCCACCCACCCCTCATGCATTCATTCAACCACCCACCCACCCCCTCAGGCACTCATTCACCCACCCCCTCGCGCATTCATTCACCAACCCACCCATCCCCTCGTGCATTCATTCACCCTCCCACCCAGCCCCTCACGAATTCATTCACCTTCCCACAAACCCCCTCACGCATTCATTCACCCCCCCACCCCCACCTCGCGCATTCATTCACCCACCCACCAACACCCTCACGCATTCATTCACCAAATACCCACCTCGCTCATTCTTTCACCCACACACCCGAGCTTTCGCTCATTCATTCACCCACCCACTCACTCGCTCAATCATTCACCCACCCACCCGCCCCCTCGTTCATTCATTCACCCACCCACCCCGCCCCCTCGCTCATTCATTCAACCACCCACCCGCCCCCTCGCTCATTCATTCACCCGCCCACCTGCCCCCTTGCTCTTTCTTTCACCCACCCACCCCTCGCGCATTCATTCTCCCACCCACCCACCCCTCGCGCATTCATTCACCCACCCACCCACACCTCGCGCATTCATTCAACCACTCACCCACAGCTCGCGCACTTATTCACCCACCCACGCACCCTTCTCACATTCATTCACCCTGCCACCCAACCCCTAGCGCATTCATTCACCCACACACACAGCCACTTGCACATTCATTCACCGAAAAACCCAACACCTCCGCATTCATTCACGCACCCACCTACCGCCTCGCGCATTCATTCAACTTCCCACACACCCCCTCGCGCATTCATTCACCCACACACCCACCCCCTCGCGCATTCATTCACCCACCCACCCAACCCCTCGCGCATTCATTCACCCACCCACCCACCCCCTCGCACATTCATTCACCCCCAAACACCCCCTTGCTGATTCATTCAACCACCCACCCGAGCCCTCGCGCATTCATTCACGCACCCACCCACCCCTCGCGCATTCATTCACACACCCACCCACCCCTCACGCATTCAATCGCCCACCCACCCACATCTCGCGCATTCATTCACCCACCCACCCACCCGTCGCGCATTCATTCACCCACCCACCCACCCCTGGCGCATTCATTCACCCACGCCTCGCAAATTCATTCACCCATCCACCCACCCACCCCTCGCGCATTCATTCACCCACCCACCCACCCCTCGCGCATTCATTCACCCTCCTATACACATCTCGAGCATTCATTCACCCTCCCACCCACCCCTCATGCATTCATTCACCCTCCCAACCACCCCTCGCGCATTCATTCACCCTGCCAACCACACCTCGCGCATTCATTCACCCACCCACCCTCCCCCGCTCGTTCATTCACCCACCCACCCCCGCGCGTTCATTCACCCACCCACCCACCCCCGCGTGTTCATTCACACACCCACACCTCGCGCATTCATTCACCCACCCACCCACCCCTCGCGCATTCATTCACCCACCCACCCACCCCTCGCGCATTCATTCACACACCCACCTACCGCCTCGAACATTCATTCACTCACCCGCCCTCCACTCGCGCATTCATTCACCCACCCACCCCTCGCGCATTCATTCACCAAGACACCCATCCTTTGCGCATTCATTCACCCACCCACCTACACCTCTCGTGCATTCAATCACCCACCCACCCACCCCCTCGCACTTTCATTCACTCACCCACCGACCCCCTCGTGCATTCATTCACCCACCCACCCACACCACGTGCATTCATTCTACCGCCCACACACCCCTTCACGCATTCATTCACCCACCCACCCAGCCCCTCAGGCATTCATCCACCCACCCCCTTGCGCATTCATTCACCCACCCACCCAACCCCTCGTGCATTCATTCACCCACCCATCCACCCCCTCGCGAATTCATTCACCCACCCACATACCCCCTCACGCATTCATTCACCCACCCACCCCCGCCTCGCGCATTCATTCACCCACCCACCAACATCCTCACGCATTCTTTCACCAAATACCCACCTCGCTCATTCATTCACCCACCCACCCGATCCCTCGCTCATTCATTCACCCACCCACCCGCCCCCTGACTCATTCATTCACCCACCCACCCACCCACCCCTCAGGCATGCTTTCACCCACCCACCAACACCTCGGGCATTCATTCACCCACCCACCCACCCCTCGGGCATTCATTCACCCACCCACCCATCCCTCGCGCATTCATTCACCCACACACCCACCCCCTCACGCATTCATTCACCCACGCACCCACACCTCGCGCATTCATTCACTCACCCACCCACGCCTCGCGCATTCATTCACCCACCCACCCACCCCTCGCGCATTCATTCACCCACCCACCCACCCCTCGTGCATTCATTCACCCATCCACCCACCTCTCACGCATTCATTCACCCACCCACCCACCACTCACGCATTCATTCACCCACCCACCCCTCGCGCATGGATGCACCCACCCACCCACCGCCTTGCGCATTCATTCAGCTACCCACAAACCCCCTCGCGCATTCATTCACCCACCCACCCACCCCCTTGCGCATTCATTCAGCCACCCACCCACCCCCTCGCGCATTCATTCACCCACCCACCCACCACCTCGCGCATTCATTCACCCACCCACCCACCACCTCGCGCATTCATTTGCCCACCCAACCACCCCCTCGCGCATTATTCACCCACCCACCCACCCCCTCGCGCATTCATTCACCCACCCACCACCCCCTCGTGCATTCATTCACCCACCCACCCTCCACCTCGTGCATTCATTCACCAACCCACCCACACCCTCGCGCATTCATTCACCCACCCACCAAACCCCCTCGTGAATTCATTCACCCACCCACCGCTCGCGCATTCATTCACCCACCCACCAACCCGCTCACACATTCATTCACCCACCCACCTACCCCACGCGCATTCATTCACCCACCCACCCACACTCACGCATTCATTCACCCACCCACCCCTCGCGCAATCATTCACCCACGCACCCACCCCTCGAGCATTCATTCACCCACCCACCCACCCCTCGCGCATTCATTCATCCACCCACCCACCCCTCGTGCATTCATTCACCCATCCACCCACCTCTCATGCATTCATTCACCCACCCACCCACCGCTCACGCATTCATTCACCCACCCACACCTCGCGCATGGATGCACCCACACACCCACCCCCTCACGCATTCATTCACCCACCCACCCACACCTCGCACATTCATTCACTCACCCACCCACGCCTCGCGCATTCATTCACCCACCCACCCACCCCTCACTCATTCATTCACCCACCCACCCATCCCTCACGCATTCATTCACCCACACAACTCTTCGCGCATTCATTCACCGACCCACACACCACCTAGCGCATTCATTCACGCAGCCACCCGGCCCCTCGCGAATTCATTCACACGCACAAAAACCACAGCGCACATTCATTCACTCACCCACATCCCGCCTCGCGCATTCATTCATCCAACACACCCACACCCTCGCGCATTCATCACCCACCCACCAAAACCCCTGGTGCATTCATTCACCCACACACCGCTCGCGCATTCATTCACCCACCCACCCACCCGCTCACACATTCATTCACCCACCCACCCACACCTCGCGCATTCATTCAACTTACCACACACCCCCTCGCGAATTCATTCACACGCCCAAAAACCACAGCGCGCATTCATTCACTCACCCACATCCCGCCTCGCGCATTCATTCACCCAACACACCCACACACTCGCGCATTCATCACCCACCCACCAAACCCCCTGGTGCATTCATTCACCCACCCACCCACCCGCTCACACATTCATTCACCCACCCACCCACCCCTCGCACATTCATTCACCCACCCACCCATCCCTCACGCATTCATTCACCCACACACCCACCCCCTCACGCATTCATTCACCCACTCACCCACCCCTCGCGCATTCATTCACCCACCCACCCACCCCTCGCGCATTTATTCACCCACGCACGCACCGCTCACGCATTCATTCACCCACCCACACCTCGCGCATTCATTCTCCCACCCACCCACCCCTCGCGCATTCATTCACCCACCCACCCACCCCTCGCGCATTCATTCAACCACTCACCCACACCTCGCACACTTATTCACCCACCCACACACCCTTCTCACATTCATTCACCCTCCCACCCAACCCCTAGCGCATTCATTCACCCACACACACAGCCACTCGCTCATTCATTCACCCAAAAACCCAACACCTCCGCATTCATTCACCCACCCTTCTACCACCTCGCGCATTCATTCAACTTTCCACACACCCCCTCACGCATTCATTCACCTACACACCCACCCCCTCGCGCATTCATTCACCCACCCACCCACCCCCTCGCGCATTCATTCACCCACCCACCCATCCCCTCGCGCATTCATTCATCCACACACCCACCCCTCGCACATTCATTCACCCACCCAAACACCCCCTTGCTCATTCATTCAACCACCCACCCGAGCCCTCGCTCATTCATTCACTCACCCACCCGCTCCCTTGCTAATTCATTCACCCATCCTCCCACCCCCTTGCTCATTCATTCACCAACCCACCCACGCCTCACGAATTCATTCACCCACCCACCCACCCACCCCTCGGGCATTCATTCACCCACCCACCAACCCCTCAGGCATTCATTCACACACACACCCACCCCTCGGTCATTCACTCACCCACCCACCCATCCTTCACGCATTCATTCACCCACACAACCACCCCCCTCACGCATTCATTCACCCACCCACCCACCCACCCCTCGGGCATTCATTCACCCACCCACCAACCCCTCAGGCATTCATTCACACACACACCCACCCCTCGGTCATTCACTCACCCACCCACCCATCCTTCACGCATTCATTCACCCACACAACCACCCCCTCACGCATTCATTCACCCACCCACCCACCCCTCGCGCATTCATTCACCCACCCACCCACCCCTCGCGCATTCATTCACCCACCCACCCACCCCTCGCGCATTCATTCACCCACCCACCCACCCCTCGCGCATTCATTCACCCACCCACCCACCCCTCGCGCATTCATTCACCCACCCACCCATCCTTCGCGCATTCATTCACCCACCCGCCCACCCCTCGCGCATTCATTCACCCACCCACCCACCCCTCTTGCATTCATTCAACCACCCACCCACCCCCTCAGGCACTCATTCACCCACCCCCTCGCGCATTCATTCACCAACCCACCCATCCCCTCGTGCATTCATTCACCCTCCCACCCAGCCCCTCACGAATTCATTCACCCACCCACAAACCCCCTCACGCATTCATTCACCCCCCCACCCCCGCCTCGCGCATTCATTCACCCACCCACCAACACCCTCACGCATTCATTCACCAAATACCCACCTCGCTCATTCTTTCACCCACACACCCGAGCTTTCGCTCATTCATTCACCCACCCACTCACTCGCTCAATCATTCACCCACCCACCCGCCCCCTCGCTCATTCATTCACCCACCCACCCGCCCCCTCGCTCATTCATTCAACCACCCACCCATCCCTCACGCATTCATTCACCCACGCACCCACACCTCGCGCATTCATTCACTCACCCACCCACGCCTCGCGCATTCATTCACCCACCCACCCACCCCTCGCGCATTCATTCACCCACCCACCCACCCCTCGTGCATTCATTCACCCACCCACCCACCCCTCGTGCATTCATTCACCCATCCACCCACCTCTCACGCATTCATTCACCCACCCACCCACCACTCACGCATTCATTCACCCACCCCCTCGCGCATTCATTCACCAACCCACCCATCCCCTCGTGCATTCATTCACCCTCCCACCCAGCCCCTCACGAATTCATTCACCCACCCACAAACCCCCTCACGCATTCATTCACCCCCCCACCCCCGCCTCGCGCATTCATTCACCCACCCACCAACACCCTCACGCATTCATTCACCAAATACCCACCTCGCTCATTCTTTCACCCACACACCCGAGCTTTCGCTCATTCATTCACCCACCCACTCACTCGCTCAATCATTCACCCACCCACCCGCCCCCTCGCTCATTCATTCACCCACCCACCCGCCCCCTCGCTCATTCATTCAACCACCCACCCATCCCTCACGCATTCATTCACCCACGCACCCACACCTCGCGCATTCATTCACTCACCCACCCACGCCTCGCGCATTCATTCACCCACCCACCCAC
Source organism: Isurus oxyrinchus (assembly GCA_026770705.1). Taxonomy (NCBI): domain Eukaryota; kingdom Metazoa; phylum Chordata; class Chondrichthyes; order Lamniformes; family Lamnidae; genus Isurus; species Isurus oxyrinchus. The sequence continues at coordinate 32,823 of JANJGN010001004.1, forward strand.
CCCTCGCGCATGGATGCACCCACCCACCCACCGCCTTGCGCATTCATTCAGCTACCCACAAACCCCCTCGCGCATTCATTCACCCACCCACCCACCCCCTTGCGCATTCATTCAGCCACCCACCCACCCCCTCGCGCATTCATTCACCCACCCACCCACCACCTCGCGCATTCATTCACCCACCCACCCACCACCTCGCGCATTCATTTGCCCACCCAACCACCCCCTCGCGCATTATTCACCCACCCACCCACCCCCTCGCGCATTCATTCACCCACCCACCACCCCCTCGTGCATTCATTCACCCACCCACCCTCCACCTCGTGCATTCATTCACCAACCCACCCACACCCTCGCGCATTCATTCACCCACCCACCAAACCCCCTCGTGCATTCATTCACCCACCCACCGCTCGCGCATTCATTCACCCACCCACCAACCCGCTCACACATTCATTCACCCACCCACCCACCCCTCGCGCATTCATTCACCCACCCACCCACGCCTCGCGCATTCATTCATCCACCCACCCACCCCTCGTGCATTCATTCACTCACCCACCCACCCCGCGCGCATTCATTCACCCACCCACCCACCCCTCGCGCATTCATTCACCCAACCACCCACCTCTCGCGCATTCATTCACCCACTCAGCCAACCCTCGCGCATGCATTCACCCACGCACCACTCGCGCATACATTCACTCACGCAACCACCCCCTCACTCATTCATTCACCCACCCACCCATCCCTCACGCATTCATTCACCCACACACCCACCCCCTCACGCATTCATTCACCAACTCACACACCCCTCGCGCATTCATTCACCCACTCACCCACCCCTCATGCATTCATTCACCCACCCACCCACCCCTCGCGCATTCATTCACCCATGCACCCACCCCTCGCGCATTCATTCACCCACCCACCCATCGCGCATTCATTCTCCCACCCACCCACCCCTCGCACATTCATTCACCCACCCACCCACCCTTCTCACATTCATTCACCCTCCCACCCAACCCCTAGCGCATTCATTCACCCACACACACAGCCACTCGCACATTCATTCACCCAAAAACCCAACACCTCCGCATTCATTCACCCACCCACCTACCACCTCGCGCATTCATTCAACTTCCCACACACCACCTCGCGCATTCATTCACCCACCCACCCACCCCTCGCACATTCATTCACCCACCCAAACACCCCCTTGCTCATTCATTCAACCACCCACCCGAGCCCTCGCTCATTCATTCACTCACCCACCCGCTCCCTCGCTCATTCATTCACCCATCCGCCCACCTCCTTGCTCATTCATTCACCCACCCACCCACGCCTCGCGCATTCATTCACCCACCCACCCACCCACCCCTCGGGCATTCTTTCACCCACCCACCAACACCTCGGGCATTCATTCACCCACACACCCACCCCTCGGGCATTCATTCACCCACACACCCATCCCTCGCGCATTCATTCACCCACACACCCACACCCTCACGCATTCATTCACCCACCCACCCACCCCTTGCGCATTTATTCACTCACCCAAACAGCCCTCGTGCATTCATTCACCCTCCCACCCACCCCTCGAGCATTCATTCACCTACTCACCCACCCCTCGCGCATTCATTCACCCACCCAAGCACCCCCTTGCTCATTCATTCAACGACCCATCCGAGCCCTCGCTCATTCATTCACTCACCCATCTGCTCCCTCGCTCATTCATTCACCCATCCGCCCGCCCACTTGCTCATTCATTCACCCACCCACCCACGCCTCGCGCATTCATTCACCCACCCACCCACCCACCCCTCAGGCATGCTTTCACCCACCCACCAACACCTCGGGCATTCATTCACCCACCCACCCACCCCTCGGGCATTCATTCACCCACCCACCCACCCCTCACGCATTCATTCACCCACCCACCCACCCCTCGCGCATTCATTCACCCACCCACCCACCCCTCGCGCATTCATTCACCCACCCACCCACCCCTCGCGCATTCATTCACCCACCCACCCACCCCTCGCGCATTCATTCACCCACCCACCCACCCCTCGCGCATTCATTCACCCACCCACCCACCCCTCGCGCATTCAATCACCCACCCACCCATCCTTCGCGCATTCATTCACCCACCCGCCCACCCCTCGCGCATTCATTCACCCACCCACCCACCCCTCTTGCATTCATTCAACCACCCACCCACCCCCTCAGGCACTCATTCACCCACCCCCTCGCGCATTCATTCACCAACCCACCCATCCCCTCGTGCATTCATTCACCCTCCCACCCAGCCCCTCACGAATTCATTCACCCACCCACAAACCCCCTCACGCATTCATTCACCCCCCCACCCCCGCCTCGCGCATTCATTCACCCACCCACCAACACCCTCACGCATTCATTCACCAAATACCCACCTCGCTCATTCTTTCACCCACACACCCGAGCTTTCGCTCATTCATTCACCCACCCACTCACTCGCTCAATCATTCACCCACCCACCCGCCCCCTCGCTCATTCATTCACCCACCCACCCGCCCCCTCGCTCATTCATTCAACCACCCACCCATCCCTCACGCATTCATTCACCCACGCACCCACACCTCGCGCATTCATTCACTCACCCACCCACGCCTCGCGCATTCATTCACCCACCCACCCACCCCTCGCGCATTCATTCACCCACCCACCCACCCCTCGTGCATTCATTCACCCATCCACCCACCTCTCACGCATTCATTCACCCACCCACCCACCACTCACGCATTCATTCACCCACCCACCCCTCGCGCATGGATGCACCCACCCACCCACCGCCTTGCGCATTCATTCAGCTACCCACAAACCCCCTCGCGCATTCATTCACCCACCCACCCACCCCCTTGCGCATTCATTCAGCCACCCACCCACCCCCTCGCGCATTCATTCACCCACCCACCCACCACCTCGCGCATTCATTCACCCACCCACCCACCACCTCGCGCATTCATTTGCCCACCCAACCACCCCCTCGCGCATTATTCACCCACCCACCCACCCCCTCGCGCATTCATTCACCCACCCACCACCCCCTCGTGCATTCATTCACCCACCCACCCTCCACCTCGTGCATTCATTCACCAACCCACCCACACCCTCGCGCATTCATTCACCCACCCACCAAACCCCCTCGTGCATTCATTCACCCATCCACCGCTCGCGCATTCATTCACCCACCCACCAACCCGCTCACACATTCATTCACCCACCCACCCACCCCTCGCGCATTCATTCACCCACCCACCCACGCCTCGCGCATTCATTCATCCACCCACCCACCCCTCGTGCATTCATTCACCTACCCACCCACCCCGCGTGCATTCATTCACCCACCCACCCACCCCTCGCGCATTCATTCACCCAACCACCCACCCCTCGCGCATTCATTCACCCACTCAGCCAACCCTCGCGCATGCATTCACCCACGCACCACTCGCGCATACATTCACTCACGCAACCACCCCCTCACTCATTCATTCACCCACCCACCCATCCCTCACGCATTCATTCACCCACACACCCACCCCCTCACGCATTCATTCACCAACTCACACACCCCTCGCGCATTCATTCACCCACTCACCCACCCCTCATGCATTCATTCACCCACCCACCCACCCCTCGCGCATTCATTCACCCATGCACCCACCCCTCGCGCATTCATTCACCCACCCACCCATCGCGCATTCATTCTCCCACCCACCCACCCCTCGCACATTCATTCACCCACCCACCCACCCTTCTCACATTCATTCACCCTCCCACCCAACCCCTAGCGCATTCATTCACCCACACACACAGCCACTCGCACATTCATTCACCCAAAAACCCAACACCTCCGCATTCATTCACCCACCCACCTACCACCTCGCGCATTCATTCAACTTCCCACACACCACCTCGCGCATTCATTCACCCACCCACCCACCCCTCGCACATTCATTCACCCACCCAAACACCCCCTTGCTCATTCATTCAACCACCCACCCGAGCCCTCGCTCATTCATTCACTCACCCACCCGCTCCCTCGCTCATTCATTCACCCATCCGCCCACCTCCTTGCTCATTCATTCACCCACCCACCCACGCCTCGCGCATTCATTCACCCACCCACCCACCCACCCCTCGGGCATTCTTTCACCCACCCACCAACACCTCGGGCATTCATTCACCCACACACCCACCCCTCGGGCATTCATTCACCCACACACCCATCCCTCGCGCATTCATTCACCCACACACCCACACCCTCACGCATTCATTCACCCACCCACCCACCCCTTGCGCATTTATTCACTCACCCAAACAGCCCTCGTGCATTCATTCACCCTCCCACCCACCCCTCGAGCATTCATTCACCTACTCACCCACCCCTCGCGCATTCATTCACCCACCCAAGCACCCCCTTGCTCATTCATTCAACGACCCATCCGAGCCCTCGCTCATTCATTCACTCACCCATCTGCTCCCTCGCTCATTCATTCACCCATCCGCCCGCCCACTTGCTCATTCATTCACCCACCCACCCACGCCTCGCGCATTCATTCACCCACCCACCCACCCACCCCTCAGGCATGCTTTCACCCACCCACCAACACCTCGGGCATTCATTCACCCACCCACCCACCCCTCGGGCATTCATTCACCCACCCACCCACCCCTCACGCATTCATTCACCCACCCACCCACCCCTCGCGCATTCATTCACCCACCCACCCACCCCTCGCGCATTCATTCACCCACCCACCCACCCCTCGCGCATTCATTCACCCACCCACCCACCCCTCGCGCATTCATTCAGCCACGCACCCACCCCTCGCGCATGCATTCACCCACCCACCCACCCCTCGCGCATTCATTCACCCACCCACCTACCCCACGCGCATTCATTCACCCACCCACCCACACTCACGCATTCATTCACCCACCCACCCCTCGCGCAATCATTCACCCACGCACCCACCCCTCGAGCATTCATTCACCCACCCACCCACCCCTCGCGCATTCATTCATCCACCCACCCACCCCTCGTGCATTCATTCACCCATCCACCCACCTCTCATGCATTCATTCACCCACCCACCCACCGCTCACGCATTCATTCACCCACCCACACCTCGCGCATGGATGCACCCACACACCCACCCCCTCACGCATTCATTCACCCACCCACCCACACCTCGCACATTCATTCACTCACCCACCCACGCCTCGCGCATTCATTCACCCACCCACCCACCCCTCACTCATTCATTCACCCACCCACCCATCCCTCACGCATTCATTCACCCACACAACTCTTCGCGCATTCATTCACCGACCCACACACCACCTAGCGCATTCATTCACGCAGCCACCCGGCCCCTCGCGAATTCATTCACACGCACAAAAACCACAGCGCTCATTCATTCACTCACCCACATCCCGCCTCGCGCATTCATTCATCCAACACACCCACACCCTCGCGCATTCATCACCCACCCACCAAAACCCCTGGTGCATTCATTCACCCACCCACCGCTCGCGCATTCATTCACCCACCCACCCACCCGCTCACACATTCATTCACCCACCCACCCACACCTCGCGCATTCATTCAACTTACCACACACCCCCTCGCGAATTCATTCACACGCCCAAAAACCACAGCGCGCATTCATTCACTCACCCACATCCCGCCTCGCGCATTCATTCACCCAACACACCCACACACTCGCGCATTCATCACCCACCCACCAAACCCCCTGGTGCATTCATTCACCCACCCACCCACCCGCTCACACATTCATTCACCCACCCACCCACCCCTCGCACATTCATTCACCCACCCACCCATCCCTCACGCATTCATTCACCCACACACCCACCCCCTCACGCATTCATTCACCCACTCACCCACCCCTCGCGCATTCATTCACCCACCCACCCACCCCTCACGCATTTATTCACCCACGCACGCACCGCTCACGCATTCATTCACCCACCCACACCTCGCGCATTCATTCTCCCACCCACCCACCCCTCGCGCATTCATTCACCCACCCACCCACCCCTCGCGCATTCATTCAACCACTCACCCACACCTCGCACACTTATTCACCCACCCACACACCCTTCTCACATTCATTCACCCTCCCACCCAACCCCTAGCGCATTCATTCACCCACACACACAGCCACTCGCTCATTCATTCACCCAAAAACCCAACACCTCCGCATTCATTCACCCACCCTTCTACCACCTCGCGCATTCATTCAACTTTCCACACACCCCCTCACGCATTCATTCACCTACACACCCACCCCCTCGCGCATTCATTCACCCACCCACCCACCCCCTCGTGCATTCATTCACCCACCCACCCATCCCCTCGCGCATTCATTCATCCACACACCCACCCCTCACACATTCATTCACCCACCCAAACACCCCCTTGCTCATTCATTCAACCACCCACCCGAGCCCTCGCTCATTCATTCACTCACCCACCCGCTCCCTTGCTAATTCATTCACCCATCCTCCCACCCCCTTGCTCATTCATTCACCAACCCACCCACGCCTCACGAATTCATTCACCCACCCACCCACCCACCCCTCGGGCATTCATTCACCCACCCACCAACACCTCAGGCATTCATTCACACACACACCCACCCCTCGGTCATTCACTCACCCACCCACCCATCCTTCACGCATTCATTCACCCACACAACCACCCCCTCACGCATTCATTCACCCACCCACCCACCCACCCCTCGGGCATTCATTCACCCACCCACCAACCCCTCAGGCATTCATTCACACACACACCCACCCCTCGGTCATTCACTCACCCACCCACCCATCCTTCACGCATTCATTCACCCACACAACCACCCCCTCACGCATTCATTCACCCACCCACCCACCCCTCGCGCATTCATTCACCCACCCACCCACCCCTCGCGCATTCATTCACCCACCCACCCACCCCTCGCACATTCATTCACCCACCCACCCACCCCTCGCGCATTCATTCACCCACCCACCCACCCCTCGCGCATTCATTCACCCACCCACCCATCCTTCGCGCATTCATTCACCCACCCGCCCACCCCTCGCGCATTCATTCACCCACCCACCCACCCCTCTTGCATTCATTCAACCACCCACCCACCCCCTCAGGCACTCATTCACCCACCCCCTCGCGCATTCATTCACCAACCCACCCATCCCCTCGTGCATTCATTCACCCTCCCACCCAGCCCCTCACGAATTCATTCACCCACCCACAAACCCCCTCACGCATTCATTCACCCCCCCACCCCCGCCTCGCGCATTCATTCACCCACCCACCAACACCCTCACGCATTCATTCACCAAATACCCACCTCGCTCATTCTTTCACCCACACACCCGAGCTTTCGCTCATTCATTCACCCACCCACTCACTCGCTCAATCATTCACCCACCCACCCGCCCCCTCGCTCATTCATTCACCCACCCACCCGCCCCCTCGCTCATTCATTCAACCACCCACCCGCCCCCTCGCTCATTCATTCACCCGCCCACCTGCCCCCTCGCTCATTCTTTCACCCACCCACCCCTCGCGCATTCATTCTCCCTCCCACCCACCCCTCGCGCCTTCATTCACCCACCCACCCACACCTCGCGCATTCATTCAACCACTCACCCACAGCTCGCGCACTTATTCACCCACCCACGCACCCTTCTCACATTCATTCACCCTGCCACCCAACCCCTAGCGCATTCATTCACCCACACACACAGCCACTTGCACATTCATTCACCGAAAAACCCAACACCTCCGCATTCATTCACCCACCCACCTACCGCCTCGCGCATTCATTCAACTTCCCACACACCCCCTCGCGCATTCATTCACCCACACACCCACCCCCTCGCGCATTCATTCACCCACCCACCCAACCCCTCGCGCATTCATTCACACACCCACCCACCCCCTCGCACATTCATTCACCCCCAAACACCCCCTTGCTGATTCATTCAACCACCCACCCGAGCCCTCGCGCATTCATTCACGCACCCACCCACCCCTCGCGCATTCATTCACCCACCCACCCACCCCTCACGCATTCAATCGCCCACCCACCCACATCTCGCGCATTCATTCACCCACCCACCCACCCGTCGCGCATTCATTCACCCACCCACCCACCCCTGGCGCATTCCTTCACCCACGCCTCGCAAATTCATTCACCCATCCACCCACCCACCCCTCGCGCATTCATTCACCCACCCACCCACCCCTCGCGCATTCATTCACCCTCCTATACACATCTCGAGCATTCATTCACCCTCCCACCCACCCCTCATGCATTCATTCACCCTCCCAACCACCCCTCGCGCATTCATTCACCCTGCCAACCACACCTCGCGCATTCATTCACCCACCCACCCTCCCCCGCTCGTTCATTCACCCACCCACCCCCGCGCGTTCATTCACCCACCCACCCACCCCCGCGTGTTCATTCACACACCCACACCTCGCGCATTCATTCACCCACCCACCCACCCCTCGCGCATTCATTCACCCACCCACCCACCCCTCGCGCATTCATTCACACACCCACCTACCGCCTCGAACATTCATTCACTCACCCGCCCTCCACTCGCGCATTCATTCACCCATCCACCCCTCGCGCATTCATTCACCAAGACACCCATCCTTTGCGCATTCATTCACCCACCCACTTACACCTCTCGTGCATTCAATCACCCACCCACCCACCCCCTCGCACTTTCATTCACTCACCCACCGACCACCTCGTGCATTCATTCACCCACCCACCCACACCACGTGCATTCATTCTACCGCCCACACACCCCTTCACGCATTCATTCACCCACCCACCCAGCCCCTCAGGCATTCATCCACCCACCCCCTTGCGCATTCATTCACCCACCCACCCAACCCCTCGTGCATTCATTCACCCACCCATCCACCCCCTCGCGAACTCATTCACCCACCCACATACCCCCTCACGCATTCATTCACCCACCCACACCCGCCTCGCGCATTCATTCACCCACCCACCAACATCCTCACGCATTCTTTCACCAAATACCCACCTCGCTCATTCATTCACCCACCCACCCGATCCCTCGCTCATTCATTCACCCACCCACCCGCCCCCTGACTCATTCATTCACCCACCCACCCGCCCCCTCGCTCATTCATTCACCCACCCACCCGCCCCCTCGCTCATTCATTCACCCACCCACCCTTCGCGCATTCATTCTCCCACCCACCCACCCCTCGCGCATTCATTCACCCACCCACCCACCGCTCGCGCATTCATTCAACCACTCACCCACACCTCGCACACTTATTCACCCACCCAAGCACCCTTCTCACATTCATCCACCCTGCCACCCAACACCTAGCGCATTCATTCACCCAAAATCCCAACACCTCGCACACTCATTCACTCACCCACCTACCGCCTCGTGCATTCATTCAAATTCCCACACACCCCCTCGCGCATTCATTCACCCACACACCCACCACCTCGCGCATTCATTCACCACCCACCCACCGCCTCGCGCATTCATTCACCCACCCACCCACCCCTCACGCATTTATTCACCCACGCACGCACCGCTCACGCATTCATTCACCCACCCACACCTCGCGCATTCATTCTCCCACCCACCCACCCCTCGCGCATTCATTCACCCACCCACCCACCCCTCGCGCATTCATTCAACCACTCACCCACACCTCGCACACTTATTCACCCACCCTCACACCCTTCTCACATTCATTCACCCTCCCACCCAACCCCTAGCGCATTCATTCACCCACACACACAGCCACTCGCTCATTCATTCACCCAAAAACCCAACACCTCCGCATTCATTCACCCACCCTTCTACCACCTCGCGCATTCATTCAACTTTCCACACACCCCCTCACGCATTCATTCACCTACACACCCACCCCCTCGCGCATTCATTCACCCACCCACCCACCCCCTCGCGCATTCATTCACCCACCCACCCATCCCCTCGCGCATTCATTCATCCACACACCCACCCCTCGCACATTCATTCACCCACCCAAACACCCCCTTGCTCATTCATTCAACCACCCACCCGAGCCCTCGCTCATTCATTCACTCACCCACCCGCTCCCTTGCTAATTCATTCACCCATCCTCCCACCCCCTTGCTCATTCATTCACCAACCCACCCACGCCTCACGAATTCATTCACCCACCCACCCACCCACCCCTCGGGCATTCATTCACCCACCCACCAACCCCTCAGGCATTCATTCACACACACACCCACCCCTCGGTCATTCATTCACCCACCCACCCATCCTTCACGCATTCAATCACCCACACAACCACCCCCTCACGCATTCATTCACCCACCCACCCACCCACCCCTCGGGCATTCATTCACCCACCCACCAACCCCTCAGGCATTCATTCACACACACACCCACCCCTCGGTCATTCACTCACCCACCCACCCATCCTTCACGCATTCATTCACCCACACAACCACCCCCTCACGCATTCATTCACCCACCCACCCACCCCTCGCGCATTCATTCACCCACCCACCCACCCCTCGCGCATTCATTCACCCACCCACCCACCCCTCGCGCATTCATTCACCCACCCACCCACCCCTCGCGCATTCATTCACCCACCCACCCATCCTTCGCGCATTCATTCACCCACCCACCCACATCTCGCACATTCTTTCACCCACCCGCCCACCCCTCGCGCATTCATTCACCCACCCACCCACCCCTCATGCATTCATTCAACCACCCACCCACCCCCTCAGGCACTCATTCACCCACCCCCTCGCGCATTCATTCACCAACCCACCCATCCCCTCGCGAATTCATTCACCCTCCCACCCAGCCCCTCACGAATTCATTCACCCACCCACAAACCCCCTCACGCATTCATTCACCCCCCCACCCCCGCCTCGCGCATTCATTCACCCACCCACCAACACCCTCACGCATTCATTCACCAAATACCCACCTCGCTCATTCTTTCACCCACACACCCGAGCTTTCGCTCATTCATTCACCCACCCACTCACTCGCTCAATCATTCACCCACCCACCCGCCCCCTCGCTCATTCATTCACCCACCCACCCGCCCCCTCGCTCATTCATTCAACCACCCACCCGCCCCCTCGCTCATTCATTCACCCGCCCACCTGCCCCCTCGCTCATTCTTTCACCCACCCACCCCTCGCGCATTCATTCTCCCACCCACCCACCCCTCGCGCCTTCATTCACCCACCCACCCACACCTCGCGCATTCATTCAACCACTCACCCACAGCTCGCGCACTTATTCACCCACCCACGCACCCTTCTCACATTCATTCACCCTGCCACCCAACCCCTAGCGCATTCATTCACCCACACACACAGCCACTTGCACATTCATTCACCGAAAAACCCAACACCTCCGCATTCATTCACCCACCCACCTACCGCCTCGCGCATTCATTCAACTTCCCACACACCCCCTCGCGCATTCATTCACCCACACACCCACCCCCTCACGCATTCATTCACCCACCCACCCAACCCCTCGCGCATTCATTCACCCACCCACCCACCCCCTCGCACATTCATTCACCCCCAAACACCCCCTTGCTGATTCATTCAACCACCCACCCGAGCCCTCGCGCATTCATTCACGCACCCACCCACCCCTCGCGCATTCATTCACCCACCCACCCACCCCTCACGCATTCAATCGCCCACCCACCCACATCTCGCGCATTCATTCACCCACCCACCCACCCGTCGCGCATTCATTCACCCACCCACCCACCCCTGGCGCATTCCTTCACCCACGCCTCGCAAATTCATTCACCCATCCACCCACCCACCCCTCGCGCATTCATTCACCCACCCACCCACCCCTCGCGCATTCATTCACCCTCCTATACACATCTCGAGCATTCATTCACCCTCGCACCCACCCCTCATGCATTCATTCACCCTCCCAACCACCCCTCGCGCATTCATTCACCCTGCCAACCACACCTCGCGCATTCATTCACCCACCCACCCTCCCCCGCTCGTTCATTCACCCACCCACCCCCGCGCGTTCATTCACCCACCCACCCACCCCCGCGTGTTCATTCACACACCCACACCTCGCGCATTCATTCACCCACCCACCCACCCCTCGCGCATTCATTCACCCACCCACCCACCCCTCGCGCATTCATTCACACACCCACCTACCGCCTCGAACATTCATTCACTCACCCGCCCTCCACTCGCGCATTCATTCACCCACCCACCCCTCGCGCATTCATTCACCAAGACACCCATCCTTTGCGCATTCATTCACCCACCCACCTACACCTCTCGTGCATTCAATCACCCACCCACCCACCCCCACGCACTTTCATTCACTCACCCACCGACCCCCTCGTGCATTCATTCACCCACCCACCCACACCACGTGCATTCATTCTACCGCCCACACACCCCTTCACGCATTCATTCACCCACCCACCCAGCCCCTCAGGCATTCATCCACCCACCCCCTTGCGCATTCATTCACCCACCCACCCAACCCCTCGTGCATTCATTCACCCACCCATCCACCCCCTCGCGAATTCATTCACCCACCCACATACCCCCTCACGCATTCATTCACCCACCCACCCCCGCCTCGCGCATTCATTCACCCACCCACCAACATCCTCACGCATTCTTTCACCAAATACCCACCTCGCTCATTCATTCACCCACCCACCCGATCCCTCGCTCATTCATTCACCCACCCACCCGCCCCCTGACTCATTCATTCACCCACCCACCCGCCCCCTCGCTCATTCATTCACCCGCCCACCCGCCCCCTCGCTCATTCATTCACCCACCCACCCTTCGCGCATTCATTCTCCCACCCACCCACCCCTCGCGCATTCATTCACCCACCCACCCACCGCTCGCGCATTCATTCAACCACTCACCCACACCTCGCACACTTATTCACCCACCCAAGCACCCTTCTCACATTCATCCACCCTGCCACCCAACCCCTAGCGCATTCATTCACCCAAAATCCCAACACCTCGCACACTCATTCACTCACCCACCTACCACCTCGCGCATTCATTCAACTTCCCACACACCACCTCGCGCATTCATTCACCCACCCACCCACCCCTCGCACATTCATTCACCCACCCAAACACCCCCTTGCTCATTCATTCAACCACCCACCCGAGCCGTCGCTCATTCATTCACTCACCCACCCGCTCCCTCGCTCATTCATTCACCCATCCGCCCGCCTCCTTGCTCATTCATTCACCCACCCACCCACGCCTCGCGCATTCATTCACCCACCCACCCACCCCTCGCGCATTCATTCACCCACCCACCCACCCCTCACGCATTCATTCACCCACCCACCCACACCTCGCGCATTCATTCAGCCACGCACCCACCCCTCGCGCATGCATTCACCCACCCACCCACCCCTCGCGCATTCATTCACCCACCCACCTACCCCACGCGCATTCATTCACCCACACACCCACACTCACGCATTCATTCACCCACCCACCCCTCGTGCAATCATTCACCCACGCACCCACCCCTGGAGCATTCATTCACCCACCCACCCACCCCTCGCACATTCATTCACCCACCCACCCACCCCTCGTGCATTCATTCACCCATCCACCCACCTCTCACGCATTCATTCACCCACCCACCCACCGCTCACACATTCATTCACCCACCCACCCCTCGCGCATGGATGCACCCACACACCCACCCCCTCACGCATTCATTCACCCACCCACCCACACCTCGCACATTCATTCACTCACCCACCCACGCCTCGCACATTCATTCACCCATCCACCCACCCCTCACTCATTCATTCACCCACCCACCCATCCCTCACGCATTCATTCACCCACACAACTCTTCGCGCATTCATTCACCGACCCTCACACCACCTAGCGCATTCATTCACGCAGCCACCCGGCCCCTCGCGAATTCATTCACACGCCCAAAAACCACAGCGCGCATTCATTCACTCACCCACATCCCGCCTCGCGCATTCATTCACCCAACACACCCACACCCTCGCGCATTCATCACCCACCCACCAAAACCCCTGGTGCATTCATTCACCCACCCACCGCTCGCGCATTCATTCACCCACCCACCCACCCGCTCACACATTCATTCACCCACCCACCCACACCTCGCGCATTCATTCAACTTACCACACACCCCCTCGCGAATTGATTCACACGCCCAAAAACCACAGCGCGCATTCATTCACTCACCCACATCCCGCCTCACGCATTCATTCACCCAACACACCCACACACTCGCGCATTCATCACCCACCCACCAAACCCCCTGGTGCATTCATTCACCCACCCACCCACCCGCTCACACATTCATTCACCCACCCACCCACCCCTCGCACATTCATTCACCCACCCACCCATCCCTCGCGCATTCATTCACCCACCCACCCACCCCTCGCGCATTCATTCACCCTCCTATACACATCTCGAGCATTCATTCACCCTCCCACCCACCCCTCATGCATTCATTCACCCTCCCAACCACCCCTCGCGCATTCATTCACCCTGCCAACCACACCTCGCGCATTCATTCACCCACCCACCCTCCCCCGCTCGTTCATTCACCCACCCACCCCCGCGCGTTCATTCACCCACCCACCCACCCCCGCGTGTTCATTCACACACCCACACCTCGCGCATTCATTCACCCACCCACCCACCCCTCGCGCATTCATTCACCCACCCACCCACCCCTCGCGCATTCATTCACACACCCACCTACCGCCTCGAACATTCATTCACTCACCCGCCCTCCACTCGCGCATTCATTCACCCACCCACCCCTCGCGCATTCATTCACCAAGACACCCATCCTTTGCGCATTCATTCACCCACCCACCTACACCTCTCGTGCATTCAATCACCCACCCACCCACCCCCTCGCACTTTCATTCACTCACCCACCGACCCCCTCGTGCATTCATTCACCCACCCACCCACACCACGTGCATTCATTCTACCGCCCACACACCCCTTCACGCATTCATTCACCCACCCACCCAGCCCCTCAGGCATTCATCCACCCACCCACTTGCGCATTCATTCACCCACCCACCCAACCCCTCGTGCATTCATTCACCCACCCATCCACCCCCTCGCGAATTCATTCACCCACCCACATACCCCCTCACGCATTCATTCACCCACCCACCCCCGCCTCGCGCATTCATTCACCCACCCACCAACATCCTCACGCATTCTTTCACCAAATACTCACCTCGCTCATTCATTCACCCACCCACCCGATCCCTGACTCATTCATTCACCCACCCACCCGCCCCCTGACTCATTCATTCACCCACCCACCCGCCCCCTCGCTCATTCATTCACCCGCCCACCCGCCCCCTCGCTCATTCATTCACCCACCCACCCTTCGCGCATTCATTCTCCCACCCACCCACCCCTCGCGCATTCATTCACCCACCCACCCACCGCTCGCGCATTCATTCAACCACTCACCCACACCTCGCACACTTATTCACCCACCCAAGCACCCTTCTCACATTCATCCACCCTGCCACCCAACCCCTAGCGCATTCATTCACCCAAAATCCCAACACCTCGCACACTCATTCACTCACCCACCTACCGCCTCGCGCATTCATTCAAATTCCCACACACCCCCTCGCGCATTCATTCACCCACCCACCCACCACCTCGCGCATTCATTCACCCACCCACCCACCGCCTCGCGCATTCATTCACCCACCCACCCACCCCCTCACACATTCATTCACCCACCCAAACACCCCCTTGCTCATTCATTCAATGACCCATCCGAGCCCTCGCTCATTCATTCACTCACCCACCTGCTCCCTCGCTCATTCATTCACCCATCCGCCCGCCCACTTGCTCATTCAGTCACCCACCAACCCACGCCTCGCGCATTCATTCACCCACCCACCCACCCACCCCTCAGGCATGCTTTCACCCACCCACCAACACCTCGGGCATTCATTCACCCACCCACCCACCCCTCGGGCATTCATTCACCCACCCACCCATCCCTCGCGCATTCATTCACCCACACACCCACCCCCCTCACGCATTCATTCACCCACCCACCCACACCTCGCCCATTCATTCACTCACCCACCCACGCCTCGCGCATTCATTCACCCACCCACCCACCCCTCGTGCATTCATTCACCCACCCACCCACCCCTCGTGCATTCATTCACCCATCCACCCACCTCTCACGCATTCATTCACCCACCCACCCACCACTCACGCATTCATTCACCCACCCACCCCTCGCGCATGGATGCACCCACCCACCCACCGCCTTGCGCATTCATTCAGCTACCCACAAACCCCCTCGCGCATTCATTCACCCACCCACCCACCCCCTTGCGCATTCATTCAGCCACCCACCCACCCCCTCGCGCATTCATTCACCCACCCACCCACCACCTCGCGCATTCATTCACCCACCCACCCACCACCTCGCGCATTCATTTGCCCACCCAACCACCCCCTCGCGCATTATTCACCCACCCACCCACCCCCTCGCGCATTCATTCACCCACCCACCCACCCCCTCGTGCATTCATTCACCCACCCACCCTCCACCTCGTGCATTCATTCACCAAGCCACCCACACCCTCGCGCATTCATTCACCCACCCACCAAACCCCCTCGTGCATTCATTCACCCACCAACACGCTCACACATTCATTCACCCTCCCACCCACCCCTCGCGCATTCATTCACCCACCCAGCCACCCCTCGCGCATTCATTCACCCACCCACCCACCCCTCGCGCATTCATTCACCTACCCACCCACCCCGCGTGCATTCATTCACCCACCCACCCACCCCTCGCGCATTCATTCACCCAACCACCCACCCCTCGCGCATTCATTCACCCACTCAGCCAACCCTCGCGCATGCATTCACCCACGCACCACTCGCGCATACATTCACTCACGCACCCACCCCCTCACTCATTCATTCACCCACCCACCCATCCCTCACGCATTCATTCACCCACACACCCACCCCCTCACGCATTCATTCACCAACTCACACACCCCTCGCGCATTCATTCACCCACTCACCCACCCCTCGTGCATTCATTCACCCACCCACCCACCCCTCGCGCATTCATTCACCCACCCACCCACCCCTCGCGCATTCATTCACCCATGCACCCACCCCTCGCGCATTCATTCACCCACCCACCCATCGCGCATTCATTCTCCCACCCACCCACCCCTCGCACATTCATTCACCCACCCACCCACCCTTCTCACATTCATTCACCCTCCCACCCAACCCCTAGCGCATTCATTCACCCACACACACAGCCACTCGCACATTCATTCACCCAAAAACCCAACACCTCCGCATTCATTCACCCACCCACCTACCACCTCGCGCATTCATTCAACTTCCCACACACCACCTCGCGCATTCATTCACCCACCCACCCACCCCTCGCACATTCATTCACCCACCCAAACACCCCCTTGCTCATTCATTCAACCACCCACCCGAGCCCTCGCTCATTCATTCACTCACCCACCCGCTCCCTCGCTCATTCATTCACCCATCCGCCCGCCTCCTTGCTCATTCATTCACCCACCCACCCACGCCTCGCGCATTCATTCACCCACCCACCCACCCACCCCTCGGGCATTCTTTCACCCACCCACCAACACCTCGGGCATTCATTCACCCACACACCCACCTCTCGGGCATTCATTCACCCACACACCCATCCCTCGCGCATTCATTCACCCACACACCCACACCCTCGGGCATTCATTCACCCACCCACCCACCCCTTGCGCATTTATTCACTCACCCAAACAGCCCTCGTGCATTCATTCACCCTCCCACCCACCCCTCGAGCATTCATTCACCTACTCACCCACCCGTCGCGCATTCATTCACCCACCAAAGCACCCGCTTGCTCATTCATTCAACGACCCATCCGAGCCCTCGCTCATTCATTCACTCACCCACCTGCTCCCTCGCTCATTCATTCACCCATCCGCCCGCCCACTTGCTCATTCATTCACCCACCCACCCACGCCTCGCGCATTCATTCACCCACCCACCCACCCCTCAGGCATGCTTTCACCCACCCACCAACACCTCGGGCATTCATTCACCCACCCACCCACCCCTCGGGCATTCATTCACCCACCCACCCACCCCTCGCGCATTCATTCACCCACCCACCCACCACTCGCGCATTCATTCACCCACCCACCCACCCCTCGCGCATTCATTCACCCACCCACCCACCCCTCGCGCATTCATTCACCCACCCACCCACCCCTCGCGCATTCATTCAGCCACGCACCCACCCCTCGCGCATGCATTCACCCACCCACCCACCCCTCGCGCATTCATTCACCCACCCACCTACCCCACGCGCATTCATTCACCCACCCACCCACACTCACGCATTCATTCACCCACCCACCCCTCGCGCAATCATTCACCCACGCACCCACCCCTCGAGCATTCATTCACCCACCCACCCACCCCTCGCGCATTCATTCATCCACCCACCCACCCCTCGTGCATTCATTCACCCATCCACCCACCTCTCACGCATTCATTCACCCACCCACCCACCTCTCATGCATTCATTCACCCACCCACCCACCGCTCACGCATTCATTCACCCACCCACACCTCGCGCATGGATGCACCCACACACCCACCCCCTCACGCATTCATTCACCCACCCACCCACACCTCGCACATTCATTCACTCACCCACCCACGCCTCGCGCATTCATTCACCCACCCACCCACCCCTCACTCATTCATTCACCCACCCACCCATCCCTCACGCATTCATTCACCCACACAACTCTTCGCGCATTCATTCACCGACCCACACACCACCTAGCGCATTCATTCACGCAGCCACCCGGCCCCTCGCGAATTCATTCACATGCCCAAAAACCACAGCGCGCATTCATTCACTCACCCACATCCCGCCTCGCGCATTCATTCATCCAACACACCCACACCCTCGCGCATTCATCACCCACCCACCAAAACCCCTGGTGCATTCATTCACCCACCCACCGCTCGCGCATTCATTCACCCACCCACACACCCACTCACACATTCATTCACCCACCCACCCACACCTCGCGCATTCATTCAACTTACCACACACCCCCTCGCGAATTCATTCACACGCCCAAAAACCACAGCGCGCATTCATTCACTCACCCACATCCTGCCTCGCGCATTCATTCACCCAACACACCCACACACTCGCGCATTCATCACCCACCCACCAAACCCCCTGGTGCATTCATTCACCCACCCACCCACCCGCTCACACATTCATTCACCCACCCACCCACCCCTCGCACATTCATTCACCCACCCACCCATCCCTCACGCATTCATTCACCCACACACCCACCCCCTCACGCATTCCTTCACCCACTCACCCACCCCTCGCGCATTTATTCACCCACGCACGCACCGCTCACGCATTCATTCACCCACCCACACCTCGCGCATTCATTCTCCCACCCACCCAACCCTCGCGCATTCATTCACCCACCCACCCACCCCTCGCGCATTCATTCAACCACTCACCCACACCTCGCACACTTATTCACCCACCCACACACCCTTCTCACATTCATTCACCCTCCCACCCAACCCCTAGCGCATTCATTCACCCACACACACAGCCACTCGCTCATTCATTCACCCAAAAACCCAACACCTCCGCATTCATTCACCCACCCTTCTACCACCTCGCGCATTCATTCAACTTTCCGCACACCCCCTCACGCATTCATTCACCTACACACCCACCCCCTCGCGCATTCATTCACCCACCCACCCACCCCCTCGCGCATTCATTCACCCACCCACCCACCCCCTCGCGCATTCATTCACCCACACACCCACCCCTCGCACATTCATTCACCCACCCAAACACCCCCTTGCTCATTCATTCAACCACCCACCCGAACCCTCGCTCATTCATTCACTCACCCACCCGCTCCCTTGCTAATTCATTCACCCATCCTCCCACCCCCTTGCTCATTCATTCACCAACCCACCCACGCCTCACGAATTCATTCACCCACCCACCCACCCACCCCTCGGGCATTCATTCACCCACCCACCAACCCCTCAGGCATTCATTCACACACACACCCACCCCTCGGTCATTCACTCACCCACCCACCCATCCTTCACGCATTCATTCACCCACACAACCACCCCCTCACGCATTCATTCACCCACCCACCCACCCCTCACGCATTCATTCACACACCCACCCACCCCTCGCGCATTCATTCACCCACCCACCCACCCCTCGCGCATTCATTCACCCACCCACCCACCCCTCGCGCATTCATTCACCCACCCACCCATCCTTCACGCATTCATTCACCCACCCACCCACATCTCGCACATTCTTTCACCCACCCGCCCACCCCTCGCGCATTCATTCACCCACCCACCCACCCCTCATGCATTCATTCAACCACCCACCCACCCCCTCAGGCACTCATTCACCCACCCACTCGCGCATTCATTCACCAACCCACCCATCCCCTCGTGCATTCATTCACCCTCCCACCCAGCCCCTCACGAATTCATTCACCCACCCACAAACCCCCTCACGCATTCATTCACCCCCCCCACCCCCGCCTCGCGCATTCATTCACCCACCCACCAACACCCTCACGCATTCATTCACCAAATACCCACCTCGCTCATTCTTTCACCCACACACCCGAGCTTTCGCTCATTCATTCACCCACCCACTCACTCGCTCAATCATTCACCCACCCACCCGCCCCCTCGCTCATTCATTCACCCACCCACCCGCCCCCTCGCTCATTCATTCAACCACCCACCCGCCCCCTCGCTCATTCATTCACCCGCCCACCTGCCCCCTCGCTCATTCTTTCACCCACCCACCCCTCGCGCATTCATTCTCCCACCCACCCACCCCTCGCGCATTCATTCACCCACCCACCCACACCTCGCGCATTCATTCAACCACTCACCCACAGCTCGCGCACTTATTCACCCACCCACGCACCCTTCTCACATTCATTCACCCTGCCACCAAACCCCTAGCGCATTCATTCACCCACACACACAGCTACTTGCACATTCATTCACCAAAAAACCCAACACCTCCGCATTCATTCACCCACCCACCTACCGCCTCGCGCATTCATTCAACTTCCCACACACCCCCTCGCGCATTCATTCACCCACACACCCACCCCCTCGCGCATTCATTCACCCACCCACCCAACCCCTCGCGCATTCATTCACCCACCCACCCACCCCCTCGCACATTCATTCACCCCAAACACCCCCTTGCTGATTCATTCAACCACCCACCCGAGCCCTCGCGCATTCATTCACGCACCCACCCAGCCCTCGCGCATTCATTCACCCACCCACCCACCCCTCACGCATTCAATCGCCCACCCACCCACATCTCGCGCATTCATTCACCCACCCACCCACCCGTCGCGCATTCATTCACCCACCCACCCACCCCTGGTGCATTCCTTCACCCACGCCTCGCAAATTCATTCACCCATCCACCCACCCACCCCTCGCGCATTCATTCACCCACCCACCCACCCCTCGTGCATTCATTCACCCTCCTATACACATCTCGAGCATTCATTCACCCTCCCACCCACCCCTCATGCATTCATTCACCCTCCCAACCACCCCTCGCGCATTCATTCACCCTGCCAACCACACCTCGCGCATTCATTCACCCACCCACCCTCCCCCGCTCGTTCATTCACCCACCCACCCCCGCGCGTTCATTCACCCACCCACCCACCCCCGCGTGTTCATTCACACACCCACACCTCGCGCATTCATTCACCCACCCACCCACCCCTCGTGCATTCATTCACCCACCCACCCCTCGCGCATTCATTCACACACCCACCCACCCCTCGCGCATTCAAACACCCACTCACCCATCCCTCGCGCATTCATTCACCCACCCACCCACTCCTCGTGCATTCATTAAACCACCCACCCAGCCCTCGCGCATTCATTCAACCACCCACCCTGCCCTCGCGCATTCATTCACCCACCCACCCAGCTCTCGCGCAATCATTCACCCACCTACCCGGCCCTCGCGTATTCAATCACCCACCCACCCACCCCCACGCATTCATTCACCCACCCACACACCCCCGCGCATTCATTCACCCACCCAACCACCCCCACGCCTTCATTCACCCACCAAACCACCCCTCGCGTGTTCATTCACCCACCCACCCACCCCTCGCGCGTTCATTCACGCACCCACCCACACCTCTCGCGTTCATTCACCCACCCACCCACCCCTCACGCGTTCATTCACCCACCCACCCACCCCTCGCGCGTTCATTCACCCACCCACCCACCCCTCGCGCGTTCATTCACCCACCCACCCACCCCTCACGCGTTCATTCACCCACCCACCCACCCCTCGCGCGTTCATTCACCCTACCACACATCCCTCGCGCGTTCATTCACACACGTACCCCTCGCGCATTCATTCACCCTCCCACCCACCCCTCGCGCGTTCATTCACCCACCCACCCACCCCTCGCGCGTTCATTCACCCACCCACCCACCCCTCGCGCGTTCATTCACCCTACAACACATCCCTCGCGCGTTCATTCACACACGTACGCCTCGCGCATTCATTCACCCTCCCACCCACCCCTCGCGCATACATTCACCCACCCACCCACACCTAGCGCATTATTTCAGCCACCCACCCACGCCTCGCGCATTCATTCACCCACCCACCCACCCCTCGCTCATTCATTCTCCCACCAACCCAACCCTCGAGCATTCATTCACCCACCCACCCACCCCTCGCGCATTCATTCACCCAGCCACCCACACCTCGCGCATTCATTCACCCACACACCCACCCCTCACGCATTCATTCACCCACACACCCACCCCTCGCGCATTCATTCACCCACCCACCCACCCCAAGAACTTTCATTCACCCACCCACCCACCCCTCGCGCATTCATTCACACTCACACCCCACACCTCGCGCATTCATTCACCCACCCACCCACTCCTCGCGCATTCATTCACCCACCCACCCACCCCTCGCGCATTCATTCACCCACCCACCCACCCCTCATGCATTCATTCACCCACCCACACACACGTCGCGCATTCATTCACCCACCCACCCACCCGTCGCGCATTCATTCACCATCCCACCCACACCTCGCGCATTCATTCAACCACTCACCCACCCCTCGCGCATTCATTCATTCATTCACCCACCCCTCGCGCATTCATTCACCACCCATCCGCCCCTCACGCATTCATTCACCCACCCACCCATCCCTCGCGCATTCATTCAGCCACCGACCCACCCACCCATCGCGCAATCATTCACCCACTCACCCACCACCCGCGCATTCATTCACCCACCCACCCACCCCTCGCGCATTCATTCACCCACCCACCCACCCCTCGCGCATTCATTCACCCACCCACCCAACCCTCGCGCATTCATTCACCCACACCTTGCACATTCGTTCACCCACCCACCCACCTCTCGCACATTCATTCACCCACACACCCACACCTCGCGCATTCATTCACCCACCCACACACCCCTCGCGCATTCATTCACAGACCCACCCACCCTTCGCGCATTCACTCAACCACCCACCCAAGCCTCGCGCATTCATTCACCCACCCACCCACCCCTCGCGCATTCATTCACCCACCCACACAACACTCGCGCATTCATTCACCCACCCACCCACCCCTCACGCATACATTCACCCACGCACCCAACCATCGCGCATTCATTCACCCACCCAGCCACCCCTCGCGCATTCAATCACCCACCCACCCACACCTCGCGCATTCATTCACCCTCCCACCCACCCCTCGCGCAATCATTCACCCTCCCATACAGTTCTCGCTCATTCATTCACCCTCCCACCCACACCTCGCGCATTCATTCACGCACCCACCCACACCCGCGCATTCATTCACCCACCCACCCACCCCCGCGCATTCATTCACCCACCCACCCACCCCGCGCATTCATTCACCCACCCACCCACCCCCACGCCTTCATTCACCCACCCACCCACCCACCCATCGCGCATTCATTCACCCATTCACCCACCGCCCGCGCATTCATTCACCCACCCACCCACCCCTCGCACATTCATTCACCCACCCACCCACCCTTCGCGCTTTCATTCACCCACCCACCCACCCCTCGCGCATTCATTCACCCACCCACCCACCCCTCGCGCATTCATTCACCCACCCACCCACCCCTCGCGCATTCATTCACCCACCCACCCACCCCCTCGCACATTCATTCACCCCCCCCAAACTCCCCCTTGCTCATTCATTCAACCACCCACCCGAGCCCTCGCTCATTCATTCACTCACCCACCCGCTCCCTCGCTCATTCATTCACCCATCCTCCCGCCCCCTTGCTCATTCATTCACCCACCCACCCACGCCTCGCGAATTCATTCACCCATCCACCCACCAACCCCTCGCGCATTCATTCACGCACCCACCCACCCCTCGCGAATTCATTCACCCACCCACCCACCCCTCACGCATTCAATCACCCACCCACCCACATCTCGCGCATTCATTCACCCACCCACCCACACATCGCGCATTCATTCACCCACCCACCCACCCCTGGCGCATTCATTCACCCACCCACCCACCCCTCGCGCATTCATTCACCCACCCTCCCACTCCTCACGCATTCATTTCACCCACCCACCCACCGATCGCGCATTTATTCACCTACCCACCCACACCTCGCGCATTGAATCACCCACCCACCCACCTGCTCACGCATTCATTCAGCCACCCAGCCACCCCCTCGCACATTCTTTCACCCACCCAGCCACCCCCTCGCGCATTCATTCACCCACCCACCCACCCCCTCCAACATTCATTCACCCACCCACCTACCCCCTCGCGCATTCATTCACCCACCCACCCACCCCCTCGCTCATTCATTCACCCACCCAACCACCCCCTCATGCATTATTCACCGACCCACCCACCCCCTCGCGCATTCATTCACCCAACCACCCACCCCCTCGTGCATTCATTCACCCACCCACCCTCCACCTCGTGCATTCATTCACCCACCCACCCGCACCCTCGCGCATTCATTCACCCTCCCACCAACCCCCTCCCGCATTCTTTCACCCATCCACCCAATCTCTCGCACACTCATTCAACCACCCACTCAACTCTTCGCGCATTCATTCACCGACCCACACACCACTTAGCGCATTCATTCACGCAGCCACCCGGCCCCTCGCGAATTCATTCACACGCCCAAAAACCACAGCGCGCATTCATTCACTCACCCACATCCCGCCTCGCGCATTCATTCACCCAACACACCCACACCCTCGCGCATTCATCACCCACCCACCAAACCCCCTGGTGCATTCATTCACCCACCCACCGCTCACGCATTCATTCACCCACCCACCCACCCGCTCACACATTCATTCACCCACCCACCCACCCCTCGCGCATTCATTCACCCACCCAGCCATCCCTCACGCATTGATTCACCCACACACCCACCCCCTCACGCATTCATTCACCCACTCACCCACCCCGCGTGCATTCACTCACCCACTCACCCACCCCTCGCGCATTCATTCACCCACCCACCCACCCCTCGCGCATTCATTCACCCACGCACCCACCGCTCACGCATTCATTCACCCACCCACACCTCGCGCATTCATTCTCCCACCCACCCACCCCTCGCACATTCATTCACCCACCCAACCACCCCTCGCGCATTCATTCAACCACTCACCCACACCTCGCGCACTGATTCACCCATCCACACACCCTTCTCACATTCATTCACCCTCCCACCCAACCCCTAGCGCATTCATTCACCCACACACACAGCCACTCGCTCATTTATTCACCCACGCACCCAACGCTCACGCATTCATTCACCCACCCACCCACACCTCGCACATTCATTCACTCACCCACCCACGCCTCGCGCATTCATTCACCCACCCACCCACCCCTCACTCATTCATTCACCCACCCACCCATCCCTCACGCATTCATTCACCCACACAACTCTTCGCGCATTCATTCACCGACCCACACACCACCTAGCGCATTCATTCACGCAGCCACCCGGCCCCTCGCGAATTCATTCACACGCCCAAAAACCACAGCGCGCATTCATTCACTCACCCACATCCCGCCTCGCGCATTCATTCATCCAACACACCCACACCCTCGCGCATTCATCACCCACCCACCAAAACCCCTGGTGCATTCATTCACCCACCCACCGCTCGCGCATTCATTCACCCACCCACCCACCCGCTCACACATTCATTCACCCACCCACCCACACCTCGCGCATTCATTCAACTTACCACACACCCCCTCGCGAATTCATTCACACGCCCAAAAACCACAGCGCGCATTCATTCACTCACCCACATCCCGCCTCGCGCATTCATTCACCCAACACACCCACAACTCGCGCATTCATCACCCACCCACCAAACCCCCTGGTGCATTCATTCACCCACCCACCCACCCGCTCACACATTCATTCACCCACCCACCCACCCCTCGCACATTCATTCACCCACCCACCCATCCCTCACGCATTCATTCACCCACACACCCACCCCCTCATGCATTCATTCACCCACTCACCCACCCCTCGCGCATTCATTCACCCACCCACCACCCCTCGCGCATTTATTCACCCACGCACGCACCGCTCACGCATTCATTCACCCACCCACACCTCGCGCATTCATTCTCCCACCCACCCACCCCTCGCGCATTCATTCACCCACCCACCCACCCCTCGCGCATTCATTCAACCACTCACCCACACCTCGCACACTTATTCACCCACCCACACACCCTTCTCACATTCATTCACCCTCCCACCCAACCCCTAGCGCATTCATTCACCCACACACACAGCCACTCGCTCATTCATTCACCCAAAAACCCAACACCTCCGCATTCATTCACCCACCCTTCCACCACCTCGCGCATTCATTCAACTTTCCACACACCCCCTCACGCATTCATTCACCTACACACCCACCCCCTCGCGCATTCATTCACCCACCCACCCACCCCCTCGCGCATTCATTCACCCACCCACCCACCCCCTCGCGCATTCATTCACCCACACACCCACCCCTCGCACATTCATTCACCCACCCAAACACCCCCTTGCTCATTCATTCAACCACCCACCCGAGCCCTCGCTCATTCATTCACTCACCCTCCCGCTCCCTTGCTAATTCATTCACCCATCCTCCCACCCCCTTGCTCATTCATTCACCAACCCACCCACGCCTCACGAATTCATTCACCCACCCACCCACCCACCCCTCGGGCATTCATTCACCCACCCACCAACCCCTCAGGCATTCATTCACACACACACCCACCCCTCGGTCATTCACTCACCCACCCACCCATCCTTCACGCATTCATTCACCCACACAACCACCCCCCTCACGCATTCATTCACCCACCCACCCACCCCTCACGCATTCATTCACCCACCCACCCACCCCTCGCGCATTCATTCACCCACCCACCCACCCCTAGCGCATTCATTCACCCACCCACCCACCCCTCGCGCATTCATTCACCCACCCACCCATCCTTCACGCATTCATTCACCCACCCACCCACATCTCGCACATTCTTTCACCCACCCGCCCACCCCTCGCGCATTCATTCACCCACCCACCCACCCCTCATGCATTCATTCAACCACCCACCCACCCCCTCAGGCACTCATTCACCCACCCCCTCGCGCATTCATTCACCAACCCACCCATCCCCTCGTGCATTCATTCACCCTCCCACCCAGCCCCTCACGAATTCATTCACCCACCCACAAACCCCCTCACGCATTCATTCACCCCCCCACCCCCGCCTCGCGCATTCATTCACCCACCCACCAACACCCTCACGCATTCATTCACCAAATACCCACCTCGCTCATTCTTTCACCCACACACCCGAGCTTTCGCTCATTCATTCACCCACCCACTCACTCGCTCAATCATTCACCCACCCACCCGCCCCCTCGCTCATTCATTCACCCACCCACCCGCCCCCTCGCTCATTCATTCAACCACCCACCCGCCCCCTCGCTCATTCATTCACCCGCCCACCTGCCCCCTCGCTCATTCTTTCACCCACCCACCCCTCGCGCATTCATTCTCCCACCCACCCACCCCTCGCGCATTCATTCACCCACCCACCCACACCTCGCGCATTCATTCAACCACTCACCCACAGCTCGCGCACTTATTCACCCACCCACGCACCCTTCTCACATTCATTCACCCTGCCACCCAACCCCTAGCGCATTCATTCACCCACACACACAGCCAATTGCACATTCATTCACCAAAAAACCCAACACCCTCCGCATTCATTCACCCACCCACCTACCGCCTCGCGCATTCATTCAACTTCCCACACACCCCCTCGCGCATTCATTCACCCACACACCCCACCCCCTCGCGCATTCATTCACCCACCCACCCAACCCCTCGCGCATTCATTCACCCACCCACCCACCCCCTCGCACATTCATTCACCCCCAAACACCCCCTTGCTGATTCATTCAACCACCCACCCGAGCCCTCGCGCATTCATTCACGCACCCACCCACCCCTCGCGCATTCAATCACCCACCCACCCACCCCTCACGCATTCAATCGCCCACCCACCCACATCTCGCGCATTCATTCACCCACCCACCCACCCGTCGCGCATTCATTCACCCACCCACCCACCCCTGGCGCATTCCTTCACCCACGCCTCGCAAATTCATTCACCCATCCACCCACCCACCCCTCGCGCATTCATTCACCCACCCACCCACCCCTCGCGCATTCATTCACCCTCCTATACACATCTCGAGCATTCATTCACCCTCCCACCCACCCCTCATGCATTCATTCACCCTCCCAACCACCCCTCGCGCATTCATTCACCCCTGCCAACCACACCTCGCGCATTCATTCACCCACCCCACCCTCCCCCGCTCGTTCATTCACCCACCCTCCCCAGCGCGTTCATTCACCCACCCACCCACCCCCGCGTGTTCATTCACACACCCACACCTCGCGCATTCATTCACCCCACCCACCCACCCCTCGCGCATTCATTCACACACCCACCCACCCCTTGCGCATTCAAACACCCACTCACCAATCCCTCGCGCATTCATTCACCCACCCACCCACTCCTCGTGCATTCATTAAACCACCCACCCAGCCCTCGCGCATTCATTCAACCACCCACCCTGCCCTCGCGCATTCATTCACCCACCCACCCAGCTCTCGCGCAATCATTCACCCACCTACCCGGCCCTCGCGTATTCAATCACCCCACCCACCCCACCCCCATGCATTCATTCACCCACCCACACACCCCCGCGCATTCATTCACCCACCCAACCACCCCCACGCCTTCATTCACCCACCAAACCACCCCTCGCGTGTTCATTCACCCACCCACCCACCCCTCGCGAGTTCATTCACGCACCCACCCACACCTCGCGCGTTCATTCACCCACCCACCCACCCCTCGCGCGTTCATTCACCCACCCACCCACCCCTCGCGCGTTCATTCACCCACCCACCCACCCCTCGCGCGTTCATTCACCCTACCACACATCCCTCGCGCGTTCATTCACACACGTACCCCTCGCGCATTCATTCACCCTCCCACCCCACCCCTCGCGCATTCATTCACCCCACCCACCCACACCTCGCGCATTATTTCAGCCACCCAACCACGCCTCGCGCATTCATTCACCCACCCACCCACCCCTCGCTCATTCATTCTCCCAACAACCCAACCCTCGCGCATTCATTCACCCACCCACCCACCCTTCGCACATTCATTCACCCAGCCACCCACACCTCGCGCATTCATTCACCCACACACCCACCACTCGCACATTCATTCACCCACACACACCCACCCCTCGCGCATTCATTCACCCACCCACCCACACCAAGAACTTTCAAACACCCACCCACCCACCCCTCGCGCATTCATTCACACTCCCACCCACACCTCGCGCATTCGTTCACACCACCCACCCACTCCTCGCGCATTCATTCACCCACCCACCCACCCATCGCGCATTCATTCAACCACCCACCATGCCCTCGCGCATTCATTCACCCACCCCACCCAGTTCTCGCGCAATCATTCACCCACCTACCCAGCCCTCGCGTATTCAATCACCAACCCACCCCACCCCCGCGCATTCATTCACCCACCCACACACCCCCGCGCATTCATTCACCCACCCAACCACCCCCACGCCTTCATTCACCCACCAAACCACTCCTCGCGTGTTCATTCACCCACCCACCACCCACCCCTCGCGCGTTCATTCACGCACCCACCCACACCTCGCGCGTTCATTCACCCACCCACCCACACCTCGCGCGTACATTCACCCCACCCACACACCCCTCGCGCGTTCATTCACCCACCCACCCACCCCTCGCGCGTTCATTCACCCACCCACCCACCCCTCGCGCGTTCATTCACCCTACCACACATCCCTCGCGCGTTCATTCACACACGTACCCCTCGCGCATTCATTCACCCTCCCACCCACCCCTCGCGCATTCATTCACCCACCCACCCACACCTAGCGCATTATTTCAGCCACCCACCCACGCCTGGCGCATTCATTCACCCACCCACCCACCCCTCGCTCATTCATTCTCCCACCAACCCAACCCTCGAGCATTCATTCACCCACCCACCCACCCCTCGCACATTCATTCACCCAGCCACCCGCCACCCACACCTCGCGCATTCATTCACCCACACACCCACCCCTCGTGCATTCATTCAACCACCCACCCACCCCAAGAACTTTCATTCACCCACCCACCCACCCCTCGCGCATTCATTCACACTCCCACCCACACCTCGCGCATTCATTCACCCACCCACCCACTCCTCGCGCATTCATTCACCCACCCACCCACCCCTCGCGCATTCATTCACCCACCCACCCACCCCTCGCGCATTCATTCACCCACCCACCCACCCCTCATGCATTCATTCACCCACCCACACACACGTCGCGCATTCATTCACCCACCCACCCACCCGTCGCGCATTCATTCACCATCCCACCCACACCTCGCGCATTCATTCAACCACTCACCCACCCCTCGCGCATTCATTCATTCATTCACCCACCCCTCGCGCATTCATTCACCACCCATCCGCCCCTCACGCATTCATTCACCCACCCACCCATCCCTCGCGCATTCATACAGCCACCGACCCACCCACCCATCGCGCAATCATTCACCCACTCACCCCACCACCCGCGCATTCATTCACCCACCCACCCACACCTCGCGCATTCATTCACCCAGCCACCCACCCCTCGCGCATTCATTCACCCACCCACCCAACCCTCGCGCATTCATTCACCCACACCTTGCGCATTCATTCACCCACCCACCCACCTCTCGCGCATTCATTCACCCACACACCCACACCTCGCGCATTCATTCACCCACCCACACACCCCTCGCGCATTCATTCACAGACCCACCCACCCTTCGCGCATTCATTCAACCACCCACCCAAGCCTCGCGCATTCATTCACCCACCCACCCACCCCTCGCGCATTCATTCACCCACCCACACAACACTCGCGCATTCATTCACCCACCCACCCACCCCTCGCGCATTCATTCACCCACCCACCCACCCCTCACGCATACATTCACCCACGCACCCAACCATCGCGCATTCATTCACCCACCCAGCCACCCCTCGCGCATTCAATCACCCACCCACCCACACCTCGCGCATTCATTCACCCTCCCACCCACCCCTCGCGCAATCATTCACCCTCCCATACAGTTCTCGCTCATTCATTCACCCTCCCACCCACACCTCGCGCATTCATTCACGCACCCACCCACACCCGCGCATTCAGTCACCCACCCACCCACCCCCGCGCATTCATTCACCCCACCCGCCCACCCCGCGCATTCATTCACCCACCCACCCACCCCCACGCCTTCATTCACCCACCCACCCACCCACCCATCGCGCATTCATTCACCCATTCACCCCACCGCCCCGCGCATTCATTCACCCACCCACCCACCCCTCGCGCATTCATTCACCCACCCACCCATCCTTCGCGCTTTCATTCACCCACCCACCCACCCCTCACGCATTCATTCACCAAATACCCCACCTCGCTCATTCTTTCACCCACACACCCGAGCTTTCGCTCATTCATTCACCCACCCACTCACTCGCTCAATCATTCACCCACCCACCTGCCCCCCTCGCTCATTCATTCACCCCACCCACCCGCCCCCCTCGCTCATTCATTCAACCATCCACCCGCCCCCTCGCTCATTCATTCACCCCGCCCACCTGCCCCCTCGCTCATTCTTTCACCCACCCACCCCTCGCGCATTCATTCTCCCACCCACCCACCCCTCGCGCATTCATTCACCCACCCACCCACACCTCGCGCATTCATTCAACCACTCACCCACAGCTCGCGCACTTATTCACCCACCCACGCACCCTTCTCACATTCATTCACCCTGCCACCCAACCCCTAGTGCATTCATTCACCCATACACACAGCCACTTGCACATTCATTCACCGAAAAACCCAACACCCTCCGCATTCATTCACCCCACCCACCTACCGCCTCGCGCATTCATTCAACTTCCCACACACCCCCTCGCGCATTCATTCACCCACACACCCACCCCCCTCGCGCATTCATTCACCCACCCACCCAACCCCTCGCGCATTCATTCACCCACCCACCCACCCCCTCGTACATTCATTCACCCCCAAACACCCCCCTTGCTCATTCATTCAACCACCCACCCCGAGCCCTCGCGCATTCATTCACGCACCCACCCACGCCTCGCGCATTCATTCACCCACCCACCCACCCCTCGCGCATTCAATCACCCACCCACCCACATTTCGCGCATTCATTCACCCACCCACCCACCCGTCGCGCATTCATTCACCCCACCCACCCACCCCCTGGCGCATTCATTCACCCACCCACCCACGCCTCGCGAATTCATTCACCCTTCCACCCACCCCACCCCTCGCGCATTCATTCAGCCACCCACCCACCCCTCGCGCATTCATTCACCCACCCACCCCTTGCGCATTCAATCATCCACCCACCCACATCTCGCGCATTCATTCACCCACACACCCACCCCCTCGCGCATTCATTCACCCACCCACCCACCCCTCGCGCATTCATTCACCCACCCACCCACCCCTCGCGCATTCATTCACCCACCCACCCACTCCTCACGCATTCATTTCACCCACCCACCCACCGATCGCCGCATTTATTCACCCACCCACCCAACCCTCGCGCATTGATTCACCCACCCACCCACCTGCTCGCGCATTTATTCAGCCACCCAGCCACCCCCTCGTGCAATCATTCACCCACCCACCCTCCACCTCGTGCATTCATTCACCCACCCACCCGCACCCTCGCGCATTCATTCACCCTCCCACCAACCCCCCTCCCGCATTCTTTCACCCATCCACCCAATCCCTCGCACACATCATTCAAACCACCCACTCAACTCTTCGCGCATTCATTCACCGACCCACCACACCACCTAGCGCATTCATTCACGCAGCCACCCGGCCCCCTCGCGAATTCATTCACACGCCCAAAAACCACAGCGCGCATTCATTCACTCACTCACATCCCGCCTCGCGCATTCATTCACCCAACACACCCACACCCTCGCGCATTCATCACCCACCCACCAAACCCCCTGGTGCATTCATTCACCCACCCACCGCTCACGCATTCATTCACCCACCCACCCACCCCGCTCACACATTCATTCACCCACCCACCCACCCCTCGCGCATTCATTCACCCACCCCAGCCATCCCCTCACGCATTGATTCACCCACACACCCACCCCCTCACGCATTCATTCACCCACTCACCCACCCCGCGTGCATTCATTCACCCACTCACCCACCCCTCGCGCATTCATTCACCCACCCACCCACCCCTCGCGCATTCATGTCACCCACCCACCCACCCCTCGCGCATTCATTCACCCACGCACCCACCGCTCACCGCATTCATTCACCCACCCACACCTCGCGCATTCATTCTCCCACCCACCCACCCCTCGCACATTCATTCACCCACCCAACCACCCCTCGCGCATTCATTCAACCACTCACCCACACCTCGCGCACTTATTCACCACCACCCACACACCCTTCTCACATTCATTCACCCTCCCACCCCAACCCCTAGCGCATTCATTCACCCCACACACACAGCCACTCGCTCATTTATTCACCCACGCACCCACCGCTCACGCATTCATTCACCCACCCACACCTCGCGCATTCATTCTCCCACCCACCCACCCCTCGCGCATTCATTCACCCACCCAACCACCCCTCGCGCATTCATTCAACCACTCACCCACACCTCGCGCACTTATTCACCCACCCACACACCCTTCTCACATTCATTCACCCTCCCACCCCAACCCCTAGCGCATTCATTCACCCACCCACCTACCACCTCGCGCATTCATTCAACTTACCACACACCCCCTCGCGAATTCATTCACACGCCCAAAAAACCACAGCGCGCATTCATTCACTCACCCACATCCCGCCTCGCGCATTCATTCACCCAACACACCCACACACTCGCGCATTCATCACCCACCCACCAAACCCCCTGGTGCAATCATTCACCCCACCCACCCACCCCGCTCACACATTCATTCACCCACCCACCCACCCCTCGCACATTCATTCACCCACCCACCCATCCCTCACGCATTCATTCACCCACACACACCCACCCCCCTCACGCATTCATTCACCCACTCACCCACCCCCTCGCGCATTCATTCACCCACCCACCCACCACTCGCGCATTCATTCACCCACGCACGCACCGCTCATGCATTCATTCTCCCACCCACCCCACGCCTCGCGCATTCATTCTCCCACCCACCCACCCCTCGCGCATTCATTCACCCACCCACCCACACCCTCGCGCATTCATTCAACCACTCACCCACACCTCGCACACTTATTCACCCACCCACACATCTTTCTCACATTCATTCACCCTCCCACCCAACCCCTAGCGCATTCATTCACCCACACACACAGCCACTCGCTCATTCATTCACCCAAAAACCCATCACCTCCGCATTCATTCACCCACCCTTCTACCACCTCGCGCATTCATTCAACTTACCACACACCCCCTCGCGCATTCATTCACCTACACACCCACCCCCCTCGCGCATTCATTCACCCCACCCCACCCACCCCCCTCGCGCATTCATTCACCCACCCACCCACCCCCTCGCGCATTCATTCACCCACACACCCACCCCTCGCACATTCATTCACCCACCCAAACACCCCCCTTGCTCATTCATTCAACCACCCACCCGAGCCCTCGCTCATTCATTCACTCACCCACCCGCTCCCTTGCTAATTCATTCACCCATCCTCCCACCCCCCCTTGCTCATTCATTCACCAACCCACCCCACGCCTCACGAATTCATTCACCCACCCACCCACCCACCCCTCGGGCATTCATTCACCCACCCCACCAACCCCTCAGGCATTCATTCACACACCCACCCACCCCCGTCGGTCAATCACTCACCCACCCACCCATCCTTCACGCATTCATTCACCCACACACCCACCCCGTCACGCATTCATTCACCCACCCAACCCACCCCCCTCGCGCATTCATTCACCCACCCACCCACCCCTCGCGCATTCATTCACCCACCCACCCACCCCTCGCGCATTCATTCACCCACCCACCCACCCCTCGCGCATTCATTCACCCACCCCACCCATCCTTCGCGCATTCATTCACCCACCCACCCACATCTCGCGCATTCTTTCACCCACCCGCCCACCCCTCGCGCATTCATTCACCCACCCACCCACCCCTCATGCATTCATTCAACCACCCACCCACCCCCTCAGGCACTCATTCACCCACCCCCTCGCGCATTCATTCACCAACCCACCCACCCCCTCGTGCATTCATTCACCCTCCCACCCAGCCCCTCACGAATTCATTCACCCACCCACAAACCCCCCTCACGCATTCATTCACCCCCCCACCCCCGCCTCGCGCATTCATTCACCCACCCACCAACACCCTCACGCATTCATTCACCAAATACCCACCTCGCTCATTCTTTCACCCACACACCCGAGCTTTCGCTCATTCATTCACCCACCCACTCACTCGCTCAATCATTCACCCACCCACCTGCCCCCTCGCTCATTCATTCACCCACCCACCCGCCCCCTCGCTCATTCATTCAACCACCCACCCGCCTTCTCGCTCATTCATTCACCCCGCCCACCTGCCCCCCTCGCTCATTCTTTCACCCACCCACCCCTCGCGCATTCATTCTCCCACCCACCCACCCCTCGCGCATCTCATTCACCCACCCACCCACACCTCGCGCATTCATTCAACCACTCACCCACAACTCGCGCACTTATTCACCCACCCACGCACCCTTCTCACATTCATTCACCCTGCCACCCAACCCCTAGTGCATTCATTCACCCATACACACAGCCACTTGCACATTCATTCACCGAAAAACCCAACACCTCTGCATTCATTCACCCACCCACCTACCGCCTCGCGCATTCATTCAACTTCCCACACACCCCCTCGCGCATTCATTCACCCCACACACCCACCCCCCTCGCGCATTCATTCACCCACCCACCCAACCCCTCGCGCATTCATTCACCCACCCACCCACCCCCCTCGCACATTCATTCACCCCCCAAACACCCCCCTTGCTCATTCATTCAACCACCCACCCGAGCCCTCGCGCATTCATTCACGCACCCACCCACGCCTCGCGCATTCATTCACCCCACCCACCCACCCCTCGCGCATTCAATCACCCACACCACCCACATCTCGCGCATTCATTCACCCACCCACCCACCCGTCGCGCATTCATTCACCCACCCACCCACCCCTGGCGCATTCATTCACCCACCCACCCACACGCCTCGCGAATTCATTCACCCTTCCACCCACCCACCCCTCGCGCATTCATTCAGCCACCCACCCACCCCTCGCGCATTCATTCACCCACCCACCCCTTGCGCATTCAATCATCCACCCACCCACATCTCGCGCATTCATTCACCCACACACCCACCCCCTCGCGCATTCATTCACCCACCCACCCACACCTCGCGCATTCATTCACCCACCCACCCACCCCTCGCGCATTCATTCACCCACCCACCCCACTCCTCACGCATTCATTTCACCCACCCACCCACCGATCGCGCATTTATTCACCCACCCACCCCAACCCTCGCGCATTGATTCACCCACCCACCCACCTGCTCGCGCATTTATTCAGCCACCCAGCCACCCCTTTGCGCATTCATTCACCCACCCAGCCACACCCCCGCGCATTCATTCACCCACCCACCCACCCACTCGCGCATTCATTCACCCTCCCACCTACCCCCTAGCGCATTCATTCACCCACCCTCCCTCCCACTCGCGCATTCATTCACCCACCCACCCGCCCCCCTCGCGCTTCATTCACCCTCCCAACAACCACCTCATGCATTCTTTCACCCATCCACCAAACCCCTCGCACACTCATTCAACCACCCACCCAACTCTTCGCGCATTCATTCACTGACCCACATACCCAACGTCATGCGCATTTATTCACCAACTGACCCACACCCTCGCGCATTTATTCACCCACCCACCCACCCTTCGCGCATTCATTCACCGACCCACACATCACCTAGCGCATTCATTCACCCACCCTCCCGGCCCCCTCGCGCATTCATTCACACACCCACAAACCACCTCGCGCATTCATTCATTCACCCACATCCCGCCTTGCGCATTCATTCACCCCAACACACCCACCACCCTCGCGCATTCATTCACCCACCCACCCACCCCTAGGACATTCATTCTCCCACCCCCCCTCGCGCATTCATTCACCCCACCCACACACCCCCCTCGTGCATTCATTCACCCACCCAACCCCTCGCGCATTCATTCACCCACCCACCCCCTCACACATTCATTCACCCCACACACCCACCCCTCGTGCATTAATTAAACCACCTTCCCACCCCTCGCGCATTCATTCACCCACCCACCCACCCCTCGCGCATTCATTCACCCACCCACCCACACACCCCTCACGCATTCATTCACCCACCCACCCCACCCCTCGCGCATGCATTCACCCACCCACACCTCGCGCATACATTCACTCACACACCCACCTCTCGCGCATTCATTCACCCCCCCAACCACCCCTCCCCCCCCAACCACCCCTCACGCATTCATTCACCCACCCACCCACCCCTCGCGCATTCATTCACCCACCCACCCACACCTCGCGCATTCATTCAACCACACACCCACCCCTCGCGCATTCATTCACCCACCCACCCACACCTCGCGCATGCATTCACCCACACACCCACCCCTCGCGCATTCATTCACACACCCCACCCACCCCTCGTGCATTCATTCACACACCCACCCCCTCGCACATACATTCACCCTCCCACCCACACCTCGCGCATTCTTTCACTCACCCACCCACCCCTCGCGCATTCATTCACCCACCCACCCACCCCTCGCGCATTCATTCACCCACCCACCCACCCCTCGCACATTCATTCACCCACCCATCCACACCTCGCGCATTCACTCACCCACCCACACACACCTCGCGCATTCATTCACCCACCCACACTCCCCTCGCGCATTCATTCACCCACCCACCCCTCGTGCATTCATTCACCCACCCACCCACCCCTCGCGCATTTATTCACCCACGCACGCACCGCTCACGCATTCATTCACCCACCCACACCTCGCGCATTCATTCTCCCACCCACCCACCCCTCGCGCATTCATTCACCCACCCACCCACCCCTCGCGCATTCATTCAACCACTCACCCGCACCTCGCACACTTATTCACCCACCCACACACCCTTCTCACATTCATTCACCCTCCCACCCAACCCTAGCGCATTCATTCACCCACACACACAGCCACTCGCTCATTCATTCACCCAAAAACCCAACACCTCCGCATTCATTCACCCACCCTTCTACCACCTCACGCATTCATTCAACTTACCACACACCCCCTCGCGCATTCATTCACCTACACACCCACCCCCTCGCGCATTCATTCACCCACCCACCCACCCCCTCGCGCATTCATTCACCCACCCACCCACCCCCTCGCTCATTCATTCACCCACACACCCACCCCTCGCACATTCATTCAACCACCCAAACACCCCCTTGCTCATTCATTCACTCACCCACCCGCTCCCTTGCTAATTCATTCAACCATCCTCCCACCCCCTTGCTCATTCATTCACCAACCCACCCACGCCTCACGAATTCATTCACCCACCCACCCACTCACCCCTCGGGCATTCATTCACCCACCCACCAACCCCTCAGGCATTCATTCACACACCCACCCACCCCTCGGTCATTCACTCACCCACCCACCCATCCTTCACGCATTCATTCACCCACACACCCACCCCCTCACGCATTCATTCACCCACCCACCCACACCCCTCGCGCATTCATTCACCCACCCACCCACCCCTCGCGCATTCATTCACCCACCCACCCACCCCTCGCGCATTCATTCACCCACCCACCCATCCTTCGCGCATTCATTCACCCACCCACCCACATCTCGCACATTCTTTCACCCACCCGCCCAGCCCTCGCGCATTCATTCACCCACCCACCCACCCCCTCCAACATTCATTCACCCACCCACCTACCCCCTCGCGCATTCATTCACCCACCCACCCACCCCCTCGCTCATTCATTCACCCACCCAACCACCCCCTCATGCATTATTCACCGACCCACCCACCCCCTCGCTCATTCATTCACCCACCCACCCGCCCCCTCGCTCATTCATTCAACCACCCACCCGCCCCCTTGCTCATTCATTCACCCGCCCACCTGCCCCCTCGCTCATTCTTTCACCCACCCACCCCTCGCGCATTCATTCTCCCACCCACCCACCCCTCGCGCATTCATTCACCCACCCACCCACACCTCGCGCATTCATTCAACCACTCACCCACAGCTCGCGCACTTATTCACCCACCCACGCACCCTTCTCACATTCATTCACCCTGCCACCCAACCCCTAGCGCATTCATTCACCCACACACACAGCCACAGGCACATTCATTCACCGAAAAACCCAACACCTCCGCATTCATTCACCCACCCACCTACCGCCTCGCGCATTCATTCAACTTCCCACACACCCCCTCGCGCATTCATTCACCCACACACCCACCCCCTCGCGCATTCATTCACCCACCCACCCAACCCCTTGCTCATTCATTCACCCACCCACCCACCCCCTCGCACATTCATTCACCCCCAAACACCCCCTTGCTCATTATTCAACCACCCACCCCGATGCTTCGCGCATTCATTCACGCACACACCCACCCCTCGCGCATTCATTCACCCACCCACCCACCTCTCACGCATTCAATCACCCACCCACCCACATCTCGCGCATTCATTCACCCACCCACCCAACCGTCACGCATTCATTCACCCACCCACCCACCCCTGGCGCATTCATTCACCCACCCACCCACGCCTCGCGAATTCATTCACCCATCCGCCCACCCACCCCTCGCGCATTCATTCAGCCACCCAACCACCCCTTGCGCATTCATTCACCCACCCATCCACCCCTCGCGCATTCAATCACCCACCCACCTACATCTCGTGCATTCATTCACCCACCCACCCACCCCTCGCGCATTCATTCATCCACCCACCCACACCTCGCGCATTCATTCACCCACCCACCCACCGCTCGCGCATTCATTCACCCACCCACCAACTCCTCACGCATTCATTTCACCCACCCACCCACCCATCGCGCATTTATTCACCCACCCACCCACCCCTCGCGCATTGATTCACCCACCCACCCACGTGCTCGCGCATTTATTCAGCCACCCAGCCACCCCCACGCGCATTCATTCACCCACCCAGCCACACCCCCATGCATTCATTCACCCACCCACCCACCCACTCGCGCATTCATTCACCCACCCACCTACCCCCTAGCGCATTCATTCACCCACCCACCCTCCCACTCGCGCATTCATTCACCCACCCACCCACCCCCCTCGCGCATTCATTCACCCTCCCAACAACCACCTCACGCATTCTTTCACCCATCCACCAAACCCCTCGCACACTCATTCAACCACCCACCCAACTCTTCGCGCATTCATTCACTGACCCACATACGCACCGTCATGCGCATTTATTCACCGACCCACCCACCCTTCGCACATTCATTCACCGACCC
This sequence comes from Isurus oxyrinchus, assembly GCA_026770705.1. Classification (NCBI taxonomy): domain Eukaryota; kingdom Metazoa; phylum Chordata; class Chondrichthyes; order Lamniformes; family Lamnidae; genus Isurus; species Isurus oxyrinchus. The sequence continues at coordinate 74,593 of JANJGN010001004.1, forward strand.
ACACATCACCTAGCGCATTCATTCACCCACCCTCCCGGCCCCTCGCGCATTCATTCACACACCCACAAACCACCTCGCGCATTCATTCATTCACCCACATCCCGCCTTGCGCATTCATTCACCCAACACACCCAACACCTCGCGCAGTCATTCACCCACCCACCCACCCCCTAGGACATTCATTCTCCCACCCCCTCGCGCATTCATTCACCCACCCACCCACCCCCTCGTGCATTCATTCACCCACCCAACCCCTCGCGCATTCATTCACCCACCCACCCCCTCACACATTCATTCACCCACACACCCACCCCTCGCGCATTAATTAAACCACCTTCACACCCCTCGCGCATTCATTCACCCACCCACCCACCCCTCGCGCATTCATTCACCCACCCACCCACACACCCCTCATGCATTCATTCACCCACCCACCCACCTCTCGCGCATGCATTCACCCACCCACACCTCGCGCATACATTCACACACACACCCACCTCTCGCGCATTCATTCACCCACCCAACCACCCCTCACGCATTCATTCACCCACCCACCCACCCCTCGCGCATTCATTCACCCACACACCCACCCCTCGCGCATTCATTCACCCACACACCCACACCTCGCGCATGCATTCACCCACCCACCCACCCCTCGCGCATTCATTCACCCACCCACCCACCCCTCGTGCATTCATTCACACACCCACCCCTCGCACATTCATTCACCCTCCCACCAACACCTCGCGCATTCTTTCACTCACCCACCCAAACCTCGCGCATTCATTCACCCACCCACCCACCCCTCGCGCATTCATTCACCCACCCACCCACCCCTCGCACATTCATTCACCCACCCATCCACACCTCGCGCATTCACTCACCCACCCCCCCACACCTCGCGCATTCATTCACCCACTCACCCTCCCCTCGCGCATTCATTCACCCACCCACCCCTCGTGCATTCATTCACCCACCAACCCAGCCCTCGCACATTTATTCACCCACCGTCCAACCCCTCGCGCATTCATTCACACACCCACCCACCCTGCGCGCATTCACTCACCCAACCGCCCAACCCTCGGGCATTCATTCACCCACCCACCCAGCCCTGCGCATTCATTCACCCACCCACCCACCCCCACGCCTTCATTCACCCAACCACCCAACCCCGCGCATTCATTCAGCCACCCAACCACCCACCCATGGCGCATTCATTCACCCACTCACCCACCGCCCGCGCATTCATTCACCCGCCCACCCACACCTCGCGCATTCATTCACCCACCCACCCACCCCTCGTGCATTCTTTCACCCACCCACCCACCCCTCGCGCATTCATTCACCCACCCACCCACCCCTCGCGCATTCATTCACCCACCCACCCACCCCTCGCGCATTCATTCACCCACCCACCCAACCCTCGCGCATTCATTCACCCACCCACCCACACTTCGCGCATTCATTCACCCACCCCCCCACCACTCGCCCATTCATTCACCCACCCACCCACCCCTCGCGCATTCATTCACCCACCCACCCACCCCTCGCGCATTCATTCACCCACCCACCCACCCCTCGCGCATTCATTCACCCACCCACCCAACCCTCGCGCATTCATTCACCCACCCACCCACACCTCGCGCATTCATTCACCCACCCCCCCACCCCTCGCCCATTCAATCACCCACCCACCCACCCCTCGCGCATTCATTCACCCACCCACCCACCTCTCGCGCATTCATTCACCCACTCACCCACACCTCGCGCATTCATTCACCCACCCACCCACCCCTCGCGCATTCATTCACACACCCACCGACCCCTCGCGCATTCATTCACCCACCCACCCAAGCCTCGGGCATTCATTCACCCACCCACCCACCCCTCACGCATTCATTCACCCACCCACCCACCACTCGCGCATTCATTCACCCACCCACCCACCCCTCGCGCATTCATTCACCCACCCACCCACCCCTCAGGCATACATTCACCCACGCACCCAACCATCGCGCATTCATTCACCCAACCACCCACACATCGCGCATTCATTCACCCTCCCACCCACCCCTCGCGCATTCATTCACCCTCCTATACACATCTCGAGCATTCATTCACCCTCCCACTCACCCCTCACGCATTCATTCACCCTCCCAACCACCCCTCGCGCATTCATTCACCCTGCCAACCACACCTCGCGCATTCATTCCCACCCACCCTCCCCCGCTCGTTCTTTCACCCACCCACCCCCGCGCGTTCATTCACCCACCCACCCACCCCCGCGTGTTCATTCACACACCCACACCTCGCGCATTCATTCACCCACCCACCCACCCCTCGCGCATTCATTCACCCACCCACCCACCCCTCGCGCATTCATTCACCCACCCATCCACCCCTCGCGCATTCATTCACACACCCACCCACCCCTCGCACATTCAAACACCCACTCACCCATCCCTCGCGCATTCATTCACCCACTCACCCACTCCTCGTGCATTCATTAAACCACCCACCCAGCCCTCGCGCATTCATTCACCCACCCACCCTGCACTCGCGCATTCATTCACCCACCCACCCTGCTATCGCGCATTCAATCACCCACCCACCCAGCTCTCGCGCAATCATTCACCCACCTACCCAGCCCTCGCGTATTCAATCACCCACCCACCCACCCCCCGCGCATTCATTCACCCACCCACACACCCCCCGCGCATTCATTCACCCAACCAACCACCCCCACGCCTTCATTCACCCACCAAACCACCGCTCGCGCATTCATTAACCCACCCACCCACCCCTCGCGCTTTCATTCAACCACCCACCCACTCCTCGCGCGTTCATTCACCCACCCACACACCCCTCGCGCATTCATTCACCCACCCACCCACCCCTCGCGCATTCATTCACCCACCCACCCAACCCTCGCGCATTCATTCACCCACCCACCCACACCTCGCGCATTCATTCAACCACCCCCCCACCACTCGCCCATTCATTCACCCACCCACCCACCCCTCGCGCATTCATTCACCCACCCACCCACCCCTCGCGCATTCATTCACGCACCCACCCACCCCTCGCGCATTCATTCACCCACCCACCCAACCCTCGCGCATTCATTCACCCACCCAACCACACCTCGCGCATTCATTCACCCACCCCCCCACTCCTCACCCATTCATTCACCCACACCCCCACACCTCGCCCATTCATTCACCCACCCACCCACCCCGCGCGCATTCATTCACCCACCCACCCACCTCTCGCGCATTCATTCACCCACTCACCCACACCTCGCGCATTCATTCACCCTCCCACCCACCCCTCGCGCATTCATTCACACACCCACCGACCCCTCGCGCATTCATTCACCCACCCACCCAAGCCTCGGGCATTCATTCACCCACCCACCCACCCCTCACGCATTCATTCACCCACCCACCCACCACTCGCGCATTCATTCACCCACCCACCCACCCCTCGCGCATTCATTCACCCACCCACCCACCCCTCAGGCATACATTCACCCACGCACCCAACCATCGCGCATTCATTCACCCAACCACCCACACATCGCGCATTCATTCACCCTCCCACCCACCCCTCGCGCATTCATTCACCCTCCTATACACATCTCGAGCATTCATTCACCCTCCCACTCACCCCTCACGCATTCATTCACCCTCCCAACCACCCCTCGCGCATTCATTCACCCTGCCAACCACACCTCGCGCATTCATTCCCACCCACCCTCCCCCGCTCGTTCTTTCACCCACCCACCCCCGCGCGTTCATTCACCCACCCACCCACCCCCGCGTGTTCATTCACACACCCACACCTCGCGCATTCATTCACCCACCCACCCACCCCTCGCGCATTCATTCACCCACACACCCACCCCTCGCGCATTCATTCACACACCCACCCACCCCTCGCGCATTCAAACACCCACTCACCCATCCCTCGCGCATTCATTCACCCACTCACCCACTCCTCATGCATTCATTAAACCACCCACCCAGCCCTCGCGCATTCATTCACCCACACTGCACTCGCGCATTCATTCACCCACCCACCCTGCTATCGCGCATTCAATCACCCACCCACCCAGCTCTCGCGCAATCATTCACCCACCTACCCAGCCCTCGCGTATTCAATCACCCACCCACCCACCCCCGCGCATTCATTCACCCACCCACACACCCCCGCGCATTCATTCACCCACCCAACCACCCCCATGCCTTCATTCACCCACCAAACCACCCCTCGCGCGTTCATTAACCCACCCACCCACCCCTCGCGCGTTCATTCACCCACCCACCCACTCCTCGCGCGTTCATTCACCCACCCACCCACCCCTCGCGCGTTCATTCACCCACCCACCCACCCCTCGCACGTTCATTCACCCACCCACCCACCCCTCGCGCATTCATTCACCCACCCACCAACCCCTCGCGCGTTCATTCACCCTACCACACATCCCTCGCGCTTTTCATTCACACACGTACCCCTCGCGCATTCATTCACCCTCCCACCCACCCCTCGCGCATTCATTCACCCATCCACCCACACCTAGCGCATTATTTCAACCACCCACCCACGCCTCGCGCATTCATTCACCCACCCACCCACCCCTCGCTCATTCATTCTCCCACCAACCCAACCCTCGCGCATTCATTCACCCACCCACCCACCCCTCGTGCAATCATTCACCCAGCCACCCACCCCTCGTGCATTCATTCATCCACACACCCACCCCTCGCGCATTCATTCACCCACACACCCACACCTCGCGCATTCATTCACCCACCCACCCACGCCAAGAACTTTCATTCACCCACCCACCCACACCTCGCGCATTCATTCACACTCCCACCCACACCTCGCGCATTCATTCACCCACCCACCCACCCCTCGCGCTTTCATTCACCCACCCACCCACCCGTCGCGCATTCATTCACCCACCCACCCACACCTCGCGCATTCATTCACCCACCCACCCACCCCTCGCGCATTCATTCACCCACCCACCCACCCCTCGCGCATTCATTCACCCACCCACCCACCCCTCGCGCATTCATTCACACACGCACCCACCCCCTTGGGCATTCATTCACCCACCCACCCACCCCTCGCACATTCATTCACCCACCCCTCGCGCATTCATTCACCCATCCACCCACACCTAGCGCATTATTTCAGCCACCCACCCACGCCTCGCGCATTCATTCACCCACCCACCCAACCCTCGCTCATTCATTCTCCCGCCAACCCAACCCTCGCGCATTCATTCACCCACCCACCCACCCCTCGCGCTTTCATTCACCCAGCCACCCACACCTCGCGCATTCATTCACCCACACACCCACCCCTCGCGCATTCATTCACCCACCCACCCACCCCTCGCGCATTCATTCACCCACCCACCCACCCCTCGCGCATTCATTCACCCACCCACCCACCCCTCCCGCATTCATTCACCCACCCACCCACCCCTCGCGCATTCATTCACCCACGCACCCACCCCCTTGGGCATTCATTCACCCACCCACCCACCCGCTCGCACATTCATTCACCCAGCCCTTGCGCATTCATTTACACACCCACCCAGCCCTCGCGGCTTCATTCACCAACCCACCCACCCCTCGCGCATTCATTCACCCACGCACCCACACCCTCGGGCATTCATTCTCCCACCCACCCAACCCCTCGCGCATTCATTCACCCACCCACCCACCCCCTCGCGCATTCATTCACCCACCCACCCACCCCCTCGCGCATTCATTCACCCTCCCACCCACCCCTCGCGCATTCATTCACCCACCCTCCCACCCCTCACGCATTCATTCACCCATGCATCCACACCCTCGGACATACATTCACCCACCCACCCACCCCCTCGAGCATTCATTCACCCATCCACCCACCCCCTCGCGCATTCATTCACCCACCCACGAACCCCCTTGCGCATTCTTTCACCCATCCACCCAACCCCTCGCACACTCATTCAACAACACACCCAACTCTTCGCGCATTCTTTCAATGACCCACATACCCACCGTCACGCGCATTTATTCACCGACCGACCCACACCCTCGCGCACTTATTCACCAACCCTCCCACCCTTCTCGCATTCATTCACCGAACCACACACCACCTAGCGCATTCATTCACCCTCCCACCCGGCCCATTGCACATTAATTCACACACCCACAAACCACCTCGTGCCTTCATTCACTCATCCACATCCCGCCTGGCGCATTCTATCACCCACCCACCCACCCCCGAGCACATTCATTCACCCACCCACCCCCTCGTGCATTCATTCACCCTCCCACCCCCTCGTGCATTCATTCACCCACCCACCCACCCCCTCGCGCATTTATTTACCAACCCACCCCGCCTCACACATTCATTCACCCACCCACCAACACCCTCACTCACTCTTTCACCTAATACCCACCGCCTCGCGCATTCATTCACCCACCCACTCACACCTTCGCACATTCATTCACCCACCCACACACCCCGCGCGCATTCATTCACCCACCCAGCCACCCTTCGGGCATTCATTCACCCACCCACCCCTCGCGCATTCATTCACCCACCCACCCACCCCTCGCGCATTCATTCACCCACTCACTCACCCCTCGCGCATTCATTCAACCACCCACCCACACCTCGAGCATTCAAACACCCACCCACCCACCCCTCCCGCATTCATTTACATAACAACCCAAGCCTCTTGCATTCATTCACCCCTACATCCACCCGTCGCGCATTTATTCACCAACTCACCAACTATTCGCGCATTCATTCACCCATCCACACAACCCCTAGCACATTCATTCACCCACCCACGCGGCACCTCGCGCATTCATTCACACACACACCCACCACCTCACGCATTCATTCACCCACAAACATACCGCCTCGCAGATTCATTCATCCACCAACCCACCTCCTCACGCATTCATTCACCCACCCACCCCTGCCTCGCGCATTCATTCACCCACCCACCAACACACTCACGCATTCTTTCACCAAATACCCACCGCCTCGTGCATTCATTCACCCACCCACCCACACCGTCGCGGATTCATTCACCCACCCACCCAGACCCTCGCGCAAACATTCACCCACCAACCCACCACTTGCGCATTCATTTACGCACCCAATCACCCCTCGCAGATTCATTCACCCACCCACCCAACCCTCGCGCATTCATTCACCCTCCCAGCCACCCCTCGCGCATTCATTCACCCAACCACCCAACTCTCACGCATTCATTCACCCACCCACCAACCCCCTCACGCATTCATTCTCCCACCCACCCCTGCCTCGCGCATTCATTCAACCACCCACCAACACCCTCACGCATTCTTTCAGCAAATACCCACCTCGCTCATTCATTCACCCACCCACCCGAGCTTTCGCTCATTCATTCACCCACCCAACTGCTCCCTCGCTCATTCATTCACCCACCCACCCGCCCCCTCGCTCATTCATTCACCAACCCACCCACACCTCGCGCATTCATTCACCCTCCCACCACCGCCTCGCGCATTCATTCATCCCCCCACTCACACCCTCGCACATTCATTCACCCACCCACACACACCTCGCGCATTCATTCACCCACCCAACCACCCCCATGCATTCATTCATCCACCCACCCACCCAACCCTCGCACATTCATTCACACAAGCACACATACCTCGCGCTTTCATTCACCCACCCACCCACTCGTAGCGCATTCATTCACCCACCCAGCCAGCCTTAGGGCATTCATTCACCCACCCACCCCTCGCGCATTCTTTTAACCACCCACCCACCCCTCGCGCATTCATTTAACCACCCACCCACCCCTCGCGCATTCATTCAACCACCCACCCACCCCTCGCGCATTCAAACACCTACCCACCCAACCCTCCCGCATTCATTTACCCAACCACCCACGCCTCTCGCAATCATTCACCCCTACATCCACCCGTCGCGCAATTATTCACCAACTCACCCAACATTCGCACATTCATTCTCCCACCCACCCACCCCTCGCGCATTCATTCACCCACCCACCTACACCTCGCGCATTTATTCAGCCACACACGCACACCTCGCGCACTTATTTACCCACCCGAGCACCCTTCTCACATTCATTCACCCTCCCACTCAACCCCTAGCGCATTCATTCACCCACACACACAGCCACTCGCACATTCATTCACCCACCAACCCAACACCTCGCGCATTCATTCACCCACCCACCCACTCCACGCGCATTCATTCACCCACCCACCCACCCCGCGCGCATTCATTCACCCACCCACCCACCCCGCGCGCATTCATTCACCCAACCACCCACCCTGCGCGCATTCATTCACCCACCCACCCACCCCTCGCGCATTCATTCACCCACCCACCCACCCTTCGCGCATTCATTCACCCACCCACCCACCCCTCGCGCATTTATTCACGCACCCCTCACGCATTCATTCACCCACCCTCCCACCCCTCGCGCATTCATTCACCCACCCACCCACACCCTCGGGCATTCATTCACCCACCCACCCACCCCCTCGAGCATTCATTCACCCATCCACCCACCCCCTCGCGCATTCATTCACCCACCCACGAACCCCCTCGCGCATTCTTTCACCCATCCACCCAACACCTCGCACACTCATTCAACAACCCACCCAACACTTCGCGCATTCTTTCAATGACCCACATACCCACCGTCACGCGCATTTATTCACCAACCGACCCAAACACTCGCGCAATTATTCACCAACCCACCCACCCTTCACGCATTCATTCACCAACCCACACACCACCTAGCGCATTCATTCACCCTCCCACCCGGCCCATTGCGCATTAATTCACACACCCACAAACCACCATGTGCCTTCATTCACTCACCCATATCCCGCCTGGCGCATTCTTTCACCCACCCACCCACCCCCAAGCACATTCATTCACCCATCCCCTCGCGCATTCATTCACCCACCCACCCACCCCCTCGCACATTCATTCACCCACCCACCCCCTCGTGCATTCATTCACCCACCTACCCACCCCCTCGCGCATTCATTCACCAACCCACCCCCGCCTCACTCATTCATTCACCCACCCACCAACACCCTCACTCACTCTTTCACCTAATACACACTGCCTCGCGCATTCATTCACCCACCCACTCACACCCTCGCACATTCATTCACCCACCCACACACCCCGCGCGCATTCATTCACCCACCCAACCACACCTCGTGCATTCATTCACCCAACCACCCAACCCTCGAGCATTCATTCACCCACGCACCCAACCCTCGCGCATTCATTCACCCACCCAACCACTCCTAGCGCATTCATTCACCCACCCAGCCACCCTTCGGGCATTCATTCACCCACACACCCCTCGCGCATTCATTCACCCACCCACCCACCCCTCGCACATTCATTCACTCACCCACTCACCCCTTGCGCATTCATTCAACCACCCACCCACCCCTCGCGCATTCAAACACCCACTCACCCACCCCTCCCGCATTCATTTACACAACCACCCACACCTCTCGCATTCATTCACCCCTACATCCACCCGTCGCGCATTTATTCACCAACTCACCTACCATTCGCGCATTCATTCACCCATCCACACAACCCCTAGCGCATTCATTCACCCACCCACGCGGCACCTCGTGCATTCATTCACACACACACCCACCACCTCACGCATTCATTCACCCACAAACATACCGCGTCGCAGATTCATTCATCCACCAACCCACCTCCTCACGCATTCATTCACCCACCCACCCCTGCCTCGCGCATTCATTCACCCACCCACCAACACACTCACGCATTCTTTCACCAAATACCCACTGCCTCGCGCATTCATTCACCCACCCACCCACATGGTCGCGGATTCATTCACCCACCCACCCAGACCCTCGCGCAAACATTCACCCACCAACCCACCACTTGCGGATTCATTTACCCACCCAATCACCCCTCGCAGATTCATTCACCCACCCACCCAACCCTCGCGCATTCATTCACCCAACCAGCAACCCCTCACGCATTCATTCACCCACCCACCCACCCCCTCACGCATTCATTCACCCACCCACCCATCCCCTCACGCATTCATTCACCCACCCACCCCCGCCTCACGCATTCATTCACCCACCCACCAACACCCTCACGCATTCTTTCAGCAAATACCCACCTCGCTCATTCATTCACCCACCCACCCGAGCTTTCGCTCATTCATTCACCCACCCAACTGCTCCCTCGCTCATTCATTCACCCACCCACCCGCCCCCTCGCTCATTCATTCACCCACCCACCCGCCCCCTCGCTCATTCATTCACCAACCCACCCACACCTCGCGCATTCATTCAACCACTCACGCACACCTCGCGCACTTATTCACCCACCCAAGCACCCTTCTCACATTCATTCACCCTCCCACCCAACCCCTAGCGCATTCATTCACCCACACACACAGCCACTCGCACATTCATTGACCCACCAACCCAACACCTCACGCATTCATTCACCCACCCACCCACCCCATCGCGCATTCATTCACCCACCCACCCACCCCCTCTCGCATTCATTCACCCACACACCCACCCCCTCGCACATTCATTCAGCCACCCAAACAGCCCCTTGCTCATTCATTAACCCACCCAACCGAGCCCTCGCTCATTCATTCAGGCACCCACCCGCGCCCTCGCTCATTCATTCACCAATACTCCCGCCACCTTGCTCATTCATTCAGCCACCCACCCACGCCTCGCGCATTCATTCACACAGCCACCCAGCCACACCTCCAGCATTCATTCACCAAAACACCCACCCCTCGCACATTCATTCACCCACCCCTCACGCATTCATTCACCCACCCACCCACACCTCGCGCATTCATTCACCCACCCACCCACCCCTCGCGCATTCATTCACCCACCCACCCAAACCTCGCGCATTCATTCACCCAACCACCCACCCATCGCGCATTCATTCACCCACCCACCCACGCCTCGCGCATTCATTCACCCACCCACACACCCCTCGTGCATTCATTCACCCACCCACCCACCCCTCGCGCATTCATTCACCCACCCACCCACCCCTCGCGCATTCATTCACCCACCCACCCCTCGCGCATTCATTCAGCCACCCACCCACCCACCCCGCGCGCATTCATTCACTCACCCACCCACCCCGCGCGCATTCATTCACCCACCCACCCACCCCGCGCGCATTCATTCACCCACCCACCCACCCCTCGCGCATTCATTCACCCACCCACCCACCCCTCACGCATTCATTCACCCACGCACCCACCACCTCGCGCATTCATTCACCCACCCACCCACCCCTCGCGCATTCATTCACCCACCCACCCACCCCTCGCGCATTCATTCACCCACCCACCCACCCCTCGCGCATTGATTCACCCACCCACCCACCCCTCGCGCATTCATTCACCCACCCACCCACCCCTCGCGCATTCATTCACCCACCCACCCATCCCTCGCGCATTCCTTCACCCACCCAACCACACCTCGCGCATTCATTCACCCACCCAACCAAACCTCGCGCATTCATTCACCCACTCACCCACCCCTCGCGCATTGATTCACCCACCCACCCACCCCTCGCGCATTCATTCAGCCACCCACCATACCCCGCGCATTCATTCACCCACCCACCCACCCCCGCGCATTCATTCACCCACCCACCCACCCACGCGCATTCATTCAACCACCCACCCACCCCTCGCGCATTGATTCACCCACCCACCCACCCCTCGCGCATTCATTCACCCACCCACCCAACCCCGCGCATTCATTCACCCACCCACCCACCCCCTCGCACATTCATTCACCCAACCACCCCCGCCTCACACATTCATTCTCACACACACAAACCACCTCGTGCCTTCATTCGCTCACCCACATCCCGCCTGGCGCATTCTTTCACCCACCCACCCAGCCCCCAGCACATTCATTCACCCACCCCCTCGCGCATTCATTCATCCACCCACCCTCCCCCACGCGCATTCATTCACCCACCCACCCCCTCGTGCATTCATCCACCCACCCACCCACCCCCTCACGCATTCATTCACCAAACCACCCCCGCCTCACACATTCATTCACCCACCCACCAACACCCTCACACACTCTTTCACCTAATACCCACCGCCTCGCGCATTCATTCACCCACCCACTCACTCCCTCGCACATTCATTCACACACCCACCCACCCCTCGCGCATTCATTCAACCACCCACCCACGCCTCGTGCATTCAAACACCCACCCACCCACCCCTCCCACATTCATTTACACAACCACCCACACCTCTCGCATTCATTCACCCCTACATCCACCCGTCGCGCATTTATTCACCAACTCACCTACCATTCGCGCATTCATTCACCCATCCACACAACCCCTAGCGCATTCATTCACCCACCCACGCGGCACCTCGCGCATTCATTCACACACACACCCACCACCTCACGCATTCATTCACCCACAAACATACCACCTCGCAGATTCATTCATCCACCAACCCACCTCCTCACGCATTCATTCACCCACCCACCCCTGCCTTGCGCATTCATTCACCCACCCACCAACACACTCACGCATTCTTTCACCAAATACCCACCGCCTCGCGCATTCATTCACCCGCCCACCCACACGGTCGCGGATTCATTCACCCACCCACCCAGACCCTCGCGCAAACATTCACCCACCAACCCACCACTTGCGGATTCATTTACCCACCCAATCACGCCTCGCAGATTCATTCACCCACCCACCCAACCCTCGCGCATTCATTCACCCAACCAGCAACCCCTCACGCATTCATTCACCCACCCACCCACCCCCTCACGCATTCATTCACCCACCCACCCCCGCCTCACGCATTCATTCACCCACCCACCAACACCCTCACGCATTCTTTCAGCAAATACCCACCTCGCTCATTCATTCACCCACCCACCCGAGCTTTCGCTTATTCATTCACCCACCCAACTGCTCCCTCGCTCATTCATTCACCCACCCACCCCGCCCCCTCGCTCATTCTTTCACCAACCCACCCACACCTCGCGCATTCATTCAACCACTCACCCACACCTCGCGCACTTATTCACCCACCCAAGCACCCTTCTCACATTCATTCACCCTCCCACCCAACCCCTAGCGCATTCATTCACCCACACACACAGCCACTCGCACATTCATTGACCCACCAACCCAACACCTCGCGCATTCATTCACCCAACCACCCACCCCATTGCGCATTCATTCACCCACCCACCCACCCCCTCTCGCATTCATTCACCCACACACCCACCCCCTCGCACATTCATTCAGCCACCCAAACACCCCCTTGCTCATTCATTAACCCACCCAACCGAGCCCTCGCTCATTCATTCAGGCATCCACCCGCGCTCTCGCTCATTCATTCACCAATACTCCCGCCACCTTGCTCATTCATTCACCCACCCACCCACGCCTCGCGCATTCATTCACACAGCCACCCAGCCACACCTCCGGCATTCATTCACCAACACACCCACCTCTCGCACATTCATTCACCCACCCCTCACGCATTCATTCACCCACCCACCCACCCCTCGCGCATTCATTCACCCACCCAACCACCCCATCGCGCATTCATTCACCCACCCACCCAACCCCTCTCGCATTCATTCACCCACACACCCACCCCCTCGCACATTCATTCAGCCACCCAAACACCCCCTTGCTCATTCATTAACCCACCCAACCGAGCCCTCGCTCATTCATTCAGGCACCCACCCGCTCCCTCGCTCATTCATTCACCAATACTCCCGCCACCTTGCTCATTCATTCACCCACCCACCCACGCCTCGAGCATTCATTCACACAGCCACCCAGCCACACCTCCGGCATTCATTCACCAACACACCCACCCCTCGCACATTCATTCACCCACCCCTCACGCATTCATTCACCCACCCACCCACCCCTCGCGCATTCATTCACCCACCCACCCAAACCTCGCGCATTCATTCACCCAACCACCCACCCATCGTGCATTCATTCACCCACCCACCCACCCCTCGTGCATTCATTCACCCACCCACCCACCCCTCGCGCATTCATTCACCCACCCACCCACCCCTCGCGCATTCATTCAGCCACCCACCATACCCCGCGCATTTATTCACCCACCCACCCACCCCCGCGCATTCATTCACCCACCCACCCACCCACGCGCATTCATTCAACCACCCACCCACCCCTCGCGCATTGATTCACCCACCCACCCACCCCTCGCGCATTCATTCACCCACCCACCCAACCCCGCGCATTCATTCACCCACCCACCCACCCCCTCGCACATTCATTCACCCAACCACCCCCGCCTCACACATTCATTATCACACACACAAACCACCTCGTGCCTTCATTCGCTTACCCACATCCCGCCTGGCGCATTCGTTCACCCACCCACCCAGCCCCCAGCACATTCATTCACCCACCCCCTCACGCATTCATTCATCCACCCACCCTCCCCCACGCGCATTCATTCACCCACCCACCCCCTCGTGCATTCATCCACCCACCCACCCACCCCCTCGCGCATTCATTCACCAAACCACCCCCGCCTCACACATTCATTCACCCACCCACCAACACCCTCACACACTCTTTCACCTAATACCCACCGCCTCGCACATTCATTCACCCACCCACTCACTCCCTCGCACATTCATTCACACACCCACCCACCCCTCGCGCATTCATTCAACCACCCACCCACCCCTCGTGCATTCAAACACCCACCCACCCACCCCTCCCACATTCATTTACACAACCACCCACACCTCTCGCATTCATTCACCCCTACATCCACCCGTCGCGCATTTATTCACCAACTCACCTACCATTCGCGCATTCATTCACCCATCCACACAACCCCTAGCGCATTCATTCACCCACCCACGCGGCACCTCGCGCATTCATTCACACACACACCCACCACCTCACGCATTCATTCACCCGCAAACATACCACCCTCGCAGATTCATTCATCCACCAACCCACCTCCTCACGCATTCATTCACCCACCCACCCCTGCCTTGCGCATTCATTCACCCACCCACCAACACACTCACGCATTCTTTCACCAAATACCCACCGCCTCGCGCATTCATTCACCCGCCCACCCACACGGTCGCGGATTCATTCACCCACCCACCCAGACCCTCGCGCAAACATTCACCCACCAACCCACCACTTGCGGATTCATTTACCCACCCAATCACGCCTCGCAGATTCATTCACCCAACCAGCAACCCCTCGCGCATTCATTCACCCAACCAGCAACCCCTCACGCATTCATTCACCCACCCACCCACCCCCTCACGCATTCATTCACCCACCCACCCCCGCCTCACGCATTCATTCACCCACCCACCAACACCCTCACGCATTCTTTCAGCAAATACCCACCTCGCTCATTCATTCACCCACCCACCCGAGCTTTCGCTCATTCATTCACCCACCCAACTGCTCCCTCGCTCATTCATTCACCCACCCACCCGACCCCTCGCTCATTCATTCACCAACCCACCCACACCTCGCGCATTCATTCAACCACTCACCCACACCTCGCGCACTTATTCACCCACCCAAGCACCCTTCTCACATTCATTCACCCTCCCACCCAACCCCTAGCGCATTCATTCACCCACACACACAGCCACTCGCACATTCATTGACCCACCAACCCAACACCTCGCGCATTCATTCACCCAACCACCCACCCCATTG
Source organism: Isurus oxyrinchus (assembly GCA_026770705.1). Classification (NCBI taxonomy): domain Eukaryota; kingdom Metazoa; phylum Chordata; class Chondrichthyes; order Lamniformes; family Lamnidae; genus Isurus; species Isurus oxyrinchus. Next base: position 90,451 of record JANJGN010001004.1, read on the forward strand.
CGCATTCATTCACCCACCCACCCACCCCCTCTCGCATTCATTCACCCACACACCCACCCCCTCGCACATTCATTCAGCCACCCAAACACCCCCTTGCTCATTCATTAACCCACCCAACCGAGCCCTCGCTCATTCATTCAGGCATCCACCCGCGCCCTCGCTCATTCATTCACCAATACTCCCGCCACCTTGCTCATTCATTCACCCACCCACCCACGCCTCGCGCATTCATTCACACAGCCACCCAGCCACACCTTTGGCATTCATTCACCAACACACCCACCCCTCGCACATTCATTCACCCACCCCTCACGCATTCATTCACGCACCCACCTACCCCTCGCGCATTCATTCACCCACCCAACCACCCCATCGCGGATTCATTCACTCACCCACCCACCCCCTCTCGCATTCATTCACCCACACACCCACCCCCTCGCACATTCATTCAGCCACCCAAACACCCCCTTGCTCATTCATTAACCCACCCAACCGAGCCCTCGCTCATTCATTCAGGCACCCACCCGCTCCCTCGCTCATTCATTCACCAATACTCCCGCCACCTTGCTCATTCATTCACCCACCCACCCACGCCTCGAGCATTCATTCACACAGCCACCCAGCCACACCTCCGGCATTCATTCACCAACACACCCACCCCTCGCACATTCATTCACCCACCCCTCACGCATTCATTCACCCACCCACCCACCCCTCGCGCATTCATTCACCCACCCACCCAAACCTCGAGCATTCATTCACCCAACCACCCACCCATCGCGCATTCATTCACCCACCCACCCACCCCTCGCGCATTCATTCACCCACCCACCCACCCCTCGCGCATTCATTCACCCACCCACCCACCCCTCGCGCATTCATTCTCCCACCCACCCCTCACGCATTCATTCATTCACCCACCCACCCACCCCTCGCGCATTCATTCACCCACCCACCCCCTCGTGCATTCATTCACCCACCCACCCAAACCGCGCGCATTCATTCACCCACCCACCCACCACTCGCGCATTCATTCACCCACCCACCCACCCCTCGCGCATTCATTCACCCACCCACCCACCCCTCGCGCATTCATTCACCCACCCACCCACCCCCTCGCGCATTCATTCACCCACCCACCCACCCCTCGCGCATTCATTCACCAACCCACCCACCCCTCGCGCATTCCTTCACCCACCCAACCACACCTCGCGCATTCATTCACTCACCCAACCAAACCTCGCGCATTCATTCACCCACCCACCACCCCTCGCGCATTGATTCACCCACCCACCCACCCCTCGCGCATTCATTCACCCACCCACCATACCCCGCGCATTCATTCACCCACCCACCCACCCCCGCGCATTCATTCATCCACGCACCCACCCACGCGCATTCATTCAACCACCCACCCACCCCTCGCGCATTGATTCACCCACCCACCCACCCCTCGCGCATTCATTCACCCACCCAGCCAACCCCGCGCATTCATTCACCCACCCACCCACCCCCGCGCATTCATTCACCCACGCACCCACCCACGCGCATTCATTCAACCACCCACCCACCCCTCGCGCATTGATTCACCCACCCACCCACCCCTCGCGCATTCATTCACCCACCCACCCAACCCCGCGCATTCATTCACCCACCCACCCACCCCCTCGCACATTCATTCACCCAACCACCCCCGCCTCACACATTCATTCTCACACACACAAACCACCTCGTGCCTTCATTCGCTCACCCACATCCCGCCTGGCGCATTCTTTCACCCACCCACCCAGCCCCCAGCACATTCATTCACCCACCCCCTCGCGCATTCATTCATCCACCCACCCTCCCCCACGCGCATTCATTCACCCACCCACCCCCTCGTGCATTCATCCACCCACCCACCCACCCCCTCGCGCATTCATTCACCAAACCACCCCCGCCTCACACATTCATTCACCCACCCACCAACACCCTCACACACTCTTTCACCTAATACCCACCACCTCGCGCATTCATTCACCCACCCACTCACTCCCTCGCACATTCATTCACACACCCACCCACCCCTCGCGCATTCATTCAACCACCCACCCACCCCTCGTGCATTCAAACACCCACCCACCCACCCCTCCCACATTCATTTACACAACCACGCACACCTCTCGCATTCATTCACCCCTACATCTACCCGTCGCGCATTTATTCACCAACTCACCCACCATTCGCGCATTCATTCACCCACCCACACACCCCCTAGCGCATTCATTCACCCACCCACGCGGCCCCTCATGCATTCATTCACACACCCACCCACCACCTCGCGCATTCATTCACCCACAAACATACCGCCTCGCGCAGTCATTCATCCACCAACCCACCTCCTCATGCATTCATTCACCCACCCACCCCCGCCTTGCGCATTCATTCACCCACCCACCAACACACTCACGCATTCTTTCACCAAATACCCACCACCTCGCGCATTCGTTCACCCACCCACCCACACCTTCGCGGATTCATTCACCCACCCACCCAGACTCTCGCGCGTACATTCACCCACCCACCCACCACTTGCGCATTCATTCACCCACTCAACCACCCCTCGCAGATTCATTCACCCACCCACCCAACCCTCGCGCATTCATTCACCCACCCAGCCACCCCTCGCGCATTCATTCATTCACCCACCCACCCAACCCCTCACGCATTCATTCACCCACCCACCCCCACCTCGCGCATTCATTCACCCACCCACCAACACCCTCACGCATTCTTTCACCAAATACCCACCTCACTCATTCATTCACCCACCCACCCGAGCTTTCGCTCATTCATTCACCCACCCAACTGCTCCCTCACTCATTCATTCACCAACCCACCCACAACTCGCGCATTCATTCAACCACTCACCCACACCTCATGCACTTATTCACCCACCCAAGCACCCTTCTCACATTCTTTCACCCACCCACCCAACCCCTAGCGCATTCATTCACCCACACACACAGCCACTCGCACATTCATTCACCCAGCAACCCAACACCTCGCGCATTCATTCACCCAACCACCCGAGCTCTCGCTCATTCTTTCAGCCACCCACCCGCTCTCTCGCTCATTCATTCACCCATCCTCCCGCCCCCTTGCTCATTCATTCACCGACACACCCATGCCTCGCGCATTCATTCACACAGCCACCCTCCCATCGCGCTTCCATTCACCCACCCACCTACCCCTCGCACATTCATTCATCCACCCGCCCAACCCTCACGCATTCATTCACCCACCCACCAGCCCTCGCGCATTCATTCACCCACCCACCCAGCCCTCGCACATTCATTCACCCACCCACCCCTCGCGCCTTCATTCTCCCACCCACCCACCCCCTCGCGCATTCATTCACCCACCCACCCACCCCTCGCGCTTTCATTCACCCACCCACCCACCCCTCGCGCATACATTCACCCACCCACTAAGCCCTCGCGCATTCATTCACCCACCCACCCACCCCTCGCGCATTCATTCAACCACCCACCCCTCGCGCATTCATTCACCCACGCACCGACCCCCTTGGGCATTCATTCACCCACCTACCCACCCCCTCGCTCATTCATTCACCCACCCCTCACACATTCATTCACCCACCCACCCAGCCCTCGCGCTTTCATTCACTCACCCTCCCACCCCTCGCGCATTCATTCACCCACGCACCCACCCCCTCGGGCATTCATTCACCCACCCACCCACCCCCTCGCACACCCTTGCCCATTCATTCACCCACCCCACGAACCCCCCTCGCGCATTCCTTCACCCATCCACCAACCCCTCGCACACTCATTCAACCACCCACCCAACTCTTCGCACATTCTTTCACTGACCCACATACCCACCGTCACGCGCATTTATTCACCAACCGACCCACACCCTCGCGCACTTATTCACCAACCCACCCACCCTTCACGCATTCATTCACCAACCCACACACCACCTAGCGCATTCATTCACCCACTCTCCCCGGCACATCGCGCAATCATTCACACACCCACAAACCACCTCGTGCCTTCATTCACTCACCCACATCCCGCCTGGCGCATTCTTTCAGCCACCCCACCCCACCCCCTAGCACATTCATTCACCCACCCCCTCGCGCATTTATTCACCCACCCACCCATCCACTCGTGCATTCATTCACCCACCGACCCCCTCGTGCATTCATTCACCCACCCACCGACCCCCTCAGCGCATTCATTCACCCACCCATCCCCGCCTCACACATTCATGTCACCCACCCACCAACACCCTCACACACTCTTTCACCTAATACCCACCGCCTCGCACATTCATTCACCCACCCACTCACAACCCCTCGCACATTCATTCACCCACCCACACACCCCTCACGCATTCATTCACCCACCCAACCACACCTCGCGCATTCATTCACCCACCCACCAACACCCTCACGCATTCTTTCACCAAATACCCACCTCACTCATTCATTCACCCACCCACACCGAGCTTTCGCTCATTCATTCACCCACCCAACTGCTCCCTCACTCATTCATTCACCAACCCACCCACAACTCGCGCATTCATTCAACCACTCACCCACACCTCGTGCACTTATTCACCCACCCAAGCACCCTTCTCACATTCATTCACCCACCCACCCAACCCCTAGCGCATTCATTCACCCACACACACAGCCACTCGCACATTCATTCACCCAGCAACCCAACAACTCGCGCATTCATTCACCCAACCACTCGAGCTCTCGCTCATTCTTTCAGCCACCCCACCCGCTCCCTCGCTCATTCATTCACCCATCCTCCCGCCCCCTTGCTCATTCATTCACCGACACACCCATGCCTCGCGCATTCATTCACACAGCCACCCTCCCATCGCGCTTCCATTCACCCACCCACCTACCCCCTCGCGCATTCATTCATCCACCCGCCCACCCCTCACGCATTCATTCACCCACCCACCAGCCCTCGCGCATTCATTCACCCCACCCACCCAGCCCTCGCACATTCATTCACCCCACCCACCCCTCGCGCCTTCATTCTCCACCCACCCACCCCTCGCGCATACATTCACCCACCCACCAAGCCCTCGCGCATTCATTCACCCACCCACCCACCCTTCGCGCATTCATTCAACCACCCACCCCTCGCGCATTCATTCACCACGCACCGACCCCCTTGGGCATTCATTCACCCACCTACCCACCCCCTCGCACATTCATTCACCCACCCCTCACACATTCATTCACACCACCCCACCCAGCCCTCGGCGGCATTCATTCACCCACCCACCCACCCCTCGCGCATTCATTCACCCACCCACCCCTCGCGCATTCATTCACACACCCACCCACCCCTCGCGCATTCATTCACCCCCACCCACCCAGGCCTCGCGCATTCATTCACCCACCCACCCACCCCCTCGCGCATTCATTCACCCACCCACCCACCCCCTCGCGCATTCATTCACCCCTACGTCCACCCGTCGCGTATTTATTCACCAACTCACCCCACCATTCGCGCATTCATTCACCCCACCCACACACCCCCCTAGCGCATTCAATCACCCACCCACGCGGCCCCTCGCGCATTCATTCACAAACCCACCCACCAACTTGCGCATTCATTCACCCACAAACATACTGCCTCGCGCATTCATTCATCCACCAACCCACCTCCTCACGCATTCATTCACCCACCCACCCCCCACCTCGCGCATTCATTCACCCACCCACCAACACACTCACGCATTCTTTCACCAAATACCCACCGCTTCGCGCATTCATTCACCCACCCACCCACACCTTCGCGGATTCATTCACCCACCCACCCAGACCCTCACGCATACATTCACCCACCCACCCACCCCTCGCGCATTCATTCTCCCACCCACCCACCCCTCACGCATTCATTCACCCACCCTCCCACCTCTCGCGCATTCATTCACCCTCCCACCCACCCATCGCGCATTCATTCACCCACCCACCCACCCCTCGCGCATACATTCACCCACCCACCCACCCCTCGCGCATTCATTCACCCACCCACCCAGGCCTCGCGCATTCATTCACCCACCCACCCAGCCCTCGCGCATTCATTCACCCACCCACCCAGCCCTCGCGCATTCATTCACCCACCCACCCAGCCCTCGCGCATTCATTCACACACGCACCCACCCCCTGCGCATTCATTCACCCACCCACCCACCCATCGCGCATTCATTCACCCACCCACCCACCCCTTGCGCATTCATTCACCCACCCACCCCTCGCGCATTCATTCACCCACGCACCCACATCTTTGGGCATTCATTCACCCACCCACCCACCCTCTCGCACATTCATTCACCCACCCCTCACGCATTCATTCACCCACCCACCCAGCCCCTCGGGCATTCATTCACCCACCCCCTCGCGCATTCATTCACCCACCCACCCACGTCCTCGCGCATTCATTCACCCACCATCCACCCCCTCACGCATTCATTCACCCACCCACCCCCGCCTCGCGCATTCATTCACCCACCCACCAACACACTCACTCATTGTTTCAGCAAATACACACCGCCTCGCGCATTCATTCACCCATCCACCCACACCTTCGCGGATTCATTCACCCACGCACCCAGACCCTCGCGCATACAATCACCCACCCACCCATCACTTGCGCCTTCATTTACCCACCCAACCACCCCTTGCAGATTCATTCACCTACCCACCCAACCATTGCGCATTCGTTCACGCAACCAGCCACCCCTCGCGCATTCATTGACCCACCCAGCCCTCGCGCATTCATTCACTCACCCACCCACCCCTCGCGCATTCATTCACCCACCCAGCCCCCCTCGCGCATTCTTTCACCAACCCACACCTCGCGCATTCATTCACCCAACAACCCACACCTCGCGCATTCATTCAACCACTCACCCACACCTCGCGCACTTATTCACCCACCCAAGCACCCTTCTCACATTCATTCACCCTCCCACCCAACCCCTAGCGCATTCATTCACCCACACACACAGCCACTCGCACATTCATTGACCCACCAACCCAACACCTCGCGCATTCATTCACCCAACCACCCACCCCATTGCGCATTCATTCACCCACCCACCCACCCCCTCTCGCATTCATTCACCCACACACCCACCCCCCTCGCACATTCATTCAGCCACCCAAACAGCCCCTTGCTCATTCATTAACCCACCCAACCGAGCCCTCGCTCATTCATTCAGGCATCCACCCGCGCCCTCGCTCATTCATTCACCAATACTCCCGCCACCTTGCTCATTCATTCACCCACCCAGCCACGCCTCGCGCATTCATTCACACAGCCACCCAGCCACACCTCCGGCATTCATTCACCAACACACCCACCCCTCGCACATTCATTCACCCACCCCTCACGCATTCATTCACCCACCCCACCCACCCCTCGCGCATTCATTCACCCACCCAACCACCCCATTGCGCATTCATTCACCCACACACCCACCCCCCCTCGCACATTCATTCAGCCACCCAAAACACCCCCTTGCTCATTCATTAACCCACCCAACCGAGCCCTCGCTCATTCATTCAGGCACCCACCCGCTCCCTCGCTCATTCATTCACCAATACTCCCGCCACCTTGCTCATTCATTCACCCACCCACCCACGCCTCGAGCATTCATTCACACAGCCACCCAGCCACACCTCCGGCATTCATTCACCAACACACCCACCCCTCGCACATTCATTCACCCACTCCTCACGCATTCATTCACCGTCCCACACAACCCTCGCGCATTCATTCACCCACCCACCCACCCCTCGCGCATTCATTCACCCAACCACCCACCCATCGCGCATTCATTCACCCACCCACCCACCCCTCGCGCATTCATTCACCCACCCACCCACCTCTCGCGCATTCATTCACCCACCCACCCACCCCTCGCGCATTCATTCAGCCACCCACCATACCCCGCGCATTCATTCACCCTCCCACCCACCCCCGCGCATTCATTCACCCACCCACCCACCCACGCGCATTCATTCAACCACCCACCCCCCCCTCGCGCATTGATTCACCCACCCACCCACCCCTCGCGCATTCATTCACCCACCCACCCAACCCCGCGCATTCATTCACCCACCCAACCACCCCCTCGCACATTCATTCACCCAACCACCCCCCGCCTCACACATTCATTCTCACACACACAAACCACCTCGTGCCTTCATTCGCTCACCCACATCCCGCCTGGCGCATTCTTTCACCCACCCACCCAGCCCCCAGCACATTCATTCACCCACCCCCTCGCGCATTCATTCATCCACCCCCACCCCACCCCCACGCGCATTCATTCACCCACCCACCCCCTCGTGCATTCATCCACCCACCCACCCACCCCCTCGCGCATTCATTCACCAAACCACCCCCCGCCTCACACATTCATTCACCCACCCACCAACACCCTCACACACTCTTTCACCTAATACCCACCGCCTCGCGCATTCATTCACCCACCCACTCACTCCCTCGCACATTCATTCACACACCCACCCACCCCTCGCGCATTCATTCAACCACCCACCCACCCCTCGTGCATTCAAACACCCACCCACCCCACCCCTCCCCACATTCATTTACACAACCACCCACACCTCTCGCATTCATTCACCCCTACATCCACCCGTCGCGCATTTATTCACCAACTCACCTACCATTCGCGCATTCATTCACCCATCCACACAACCCCTAGCGCATTCATTCACCCACCCACGCGGCACCTCGCGCATCTCAATCACACACACACCCACCACCTCACGCATTCATTCACCCCACAAACATACCACCTCGCAGATTCATTCATCCACCAACCCACCTCCTCACGCATTCATTCACCCACCCACCCCTGCCTTGCGCATTCATTCACCCACCCACCAACACACTCACGCATTCTTTCACCAAATACCCACCGCCTCGCGCATTCATTCACCCGCCCACCCACACGGTCGCGGATTCATTCACCCACCCACCCAGACCCTCGCGCAAACATTCACCCACCAACCCACCACTTGCGGATTCATTTACCCACCCCAATCACGCCTCGCAGATTCATTCACCCACCCACCCAACCCTCGCGCATTCATTCACCCAACCAGCAACCCCTCACGCATTCATTCACCCACCCACCCACCCCCTCACGCATTCATTCACCCACCCACCCCCGCCTCACGCATTCATTCACCCATCCACCAACACCCTCACGCATTCTTTCAGCAAATACCCACCTCGCTCATTCATTCACCCACCCACCCGAGCTTTCGCTCATTCATTCACCCACCCAACTGCTCCCTCGCTCATTCATTCACCCACCCACCCGACCCCTCGCTCATTCATTCACCAACCCACCCACACCTCGCGCATTCATTCAACCACTCACCCACACCTCGCGCACTTATTCACCCACCCAAGCACCCTTCTCACATTCATTCACCCTCCCACCCAACCCCTAGCGCATTCATTCACCCACACACACAGCCACTCGCACATTCATTGACCCACCAACCCAACACCTCGCGCATTCATTCACCCAACCACCCACCCCATTGCGCATTCATTCACCCACCCACCCACCCCCTCGCACATTCATTCAGCCACCCAAACACCCCCTTGCTCATTCATTAACCCACCCAACCGAGCGCTCGCTCATTCATTCAGGCATCCACCCGCGCCCTCGCTCATTCATTCACCAATACTCCCGCCACCTTGCTCATTCATTCACCCACCCACCCACGCCTCGCGCATTCATTCACACAGCCACCCAGCCACACCACCGGCATTCATTCACCAACACACCCACCCCTCGCACATTCATTCACCCACCCCTCACGCATTCATTCACCCACCCACCCACCTCTCGCGCATTCATTCACCCACCCAACCACCCCATCGCGCATTCATTCACCCACCCACCCACCCCCTCTCGCATTCATTCACCCACACACCCACCCCCTCGCACATTCATTCAGCCACCCAAACACCCCCTTGCTCATTCATTAACCCACCCAACCGAGCCCTCGCTCATTCACTCAGGCACCCACCCGCTCCCTCGCTCATTCATTCACCAATACTCCCGCCACCTTGCTCATTCATTCACCCACCCACCCACGCCTCGAGCATTCATTCACACAGCCACCCAGCCACACCTCCGGCATTCATTCACCAACACACCCACCCCTCGCACATTCATTCACCCACCCCTCACGCATTCATTCACCCACCCACCCACCCCTCGCGCATTCATTCACCCACCCACCCAAACCTCGCGCATTCATTCACCCAACCACCCACCCATCGCGCATTCATTCACCCACCCACCCACGCCTCGCGCATTCATTCACCCACCCACCCACCCCTCGCGCATTCATTCACCCACCCACCCACCCCTCGCGCATTCATTCACCCACCCACCCACCCCTCGCGCATTCATTCACCCACCCACCCACCCCTCGCGCATTCATTCACCCACCCACCCACCCCTCGCGCATTCATTCTCCCACCCACCCCTCGCGCATTCATTCATTCACCCACCCACCCACCCCTCGCGCATTCATTCACCCACCCACCCCCTCGTGCATTCATTCACCCACCCACCCACCCCGCGCGCATTCATTCACCCACCCACCCACCCCTCGCGCATTCATTCACCCACCCACCCACCCCTCGCGCATTCATTCACCCACCCACCCACCCCTCGCGCATTCATTCACCCACCCACCCACCCCTCGCGCATTCATTCACCCACCCACCCACCCCTCGTGCATTCATTCACCAACCCACCCACCCCTCGCGCATTCCTTCACCCACCCAACCACACCTCGCGCATTCATTCACCCACCCAACCAAACCTCGCGCATTCATTCACCCACCCACCACCCCTCGCGCATTGATTCACCCACCCACCCACCCCTCGCGCATTCATTCACCCACCCACCATACCCCGCGCATTCATTCACCCACCCACCCACCCCCGCGCATTCATTCACCCACCCACCCACCCACGCGCATTCATTCAACCACCCACCCACCCCTCGCGCATTGATTCACCCACCCACCCACCCCTCGCGCATTCATTCACCCACCCACCCAACCCCGCGCATTCATTCACCCACCCACACACCCCCTCGCACATTCATTCACCCAACCACCCCCGCCTCACACATTCATTCTCACACACACAAACCACCTCGTGCCTTCATTCGCTCACCCACATCCCGCCTGGCGCATTCTTTCACCCACCCACCCAGCCCCCAGCACATTCATTCACCCACCCCCTCGCGCATTCATTCATCCACCCACCCTCCCCCACGCGCATTCATTCACCCAAACACCCCCTCGTGCATTCATCCACCCACCCACCCACCACCTCGCGCATTCATTCACCAATCCACCCCCGCCTCACACATTCATTCACCCACCCACCAACACCCTCACACACTCTTTCACCTAATACCCACGACCTCGCGCATTCATTCACCCACCCACCCACCCCCTCTCGCATTCATTCACCCACACACCCACCCCCTCGCACATTCATTCAGCCACCCAAACACCCCCTTGCTCATTCATTAACCCACCCAACCGAGCCCTCGCTCATTCATTCAGGCACCCACCCGCTCCCTCGCTCATTCATTCACCAATACTCCCGCCACCTTGCTCATTCATTCACCCACCCACCCACGCCTCGAGCATTCATTCACACAGCCACCCAGCCACACCTCCGGCATTCATTCACCAACACACCCACCCCTCGCACATTCATTCACCCACCCCTCACGCATTCATTCACCCACCCACCCACCCCTCGCGCATTCATTCACCCACCCACCCAAACCTCGCGCATTCATTCACCCAACCACCCAACCATCGCGCATTCATTCACCCACCCACCCACCCCTCGCGCATTCATTCACCCACCCACCCACCCCTCGCGCATTCATTCACCCACCCACCCACCCCTCGCGCATTCATTCACCCACCCACCCACCCCTCGCGCATTCATTCACCCACCCACCCACCCCTCGCGCATTCATTCACCCACCCACCCATCCCTCGCGCATTCATTCTCCCACCCACCCCTCGCGCATTCATTCATTCACCCACCCACCCACCCCTCGCGCATTCATTCACCCACCCACCCCCTCGTGCATTCATTCACCCACCCACCCACCCCGCGCGCATTCATTCACCCACCCACCCACCCCTCGCGCATTCATTCACCCACCCACCCACCCCTCGCGCATTCATTCACCCACCCACCCACCCCTCGCGCATTCATTCACCCACCCACCCACCCCTCGCGCATTCATTCACCCACCCACCCACCCCTCGTGCATTCATTCACCAACCCACCCACCCCTCGCGCATTCCTTCACCCACCCAACCACACCTCGCGCATTCATTCACCCACCCAACCAAACCTCGCGCATTCATTCACCCACCCACCACCCCTCGCGCATTGATTCACCCACCCACCCACCCCTCGCGCATTCATTCACCCACCCACCATACCCCGCGCATTCATTCACCCACCCACCCACCCCTGCGCATTCATTCACCCACCCACCCACCCACGCGCATTCATTCAACCACCCACCCACCCCTCGCGCATTGATTCACCCACCCACCCACCCCTCGCGCATTCATTCACCCACCCACCCAACCCCGCGCATTCATTCACCCACCCACCCACCCCCTCGCACATTCATTCACCCAACCACCCCCGCCTCACACATTCATTCTCACACACACAAACCACCTCGTGCCTTCATTCGCTCACCCACATCCCGCCTGGCGCATTCTTTCACCCACCCACCCAGCCCCCAGCACATTCATTCACCCACCCCCTCGCGCATTCATTCATCCACCCACCCTCCCCCACGCGCATTCATTCACCCACCCACCCCCTCGTGCATTCATCCACCCACCCACCCACCCCCTCGCGCATTCATTCACCAAACCACCCCCCGCCTCACACATTCATTCACCCACCCACCAACACCCTCACACACTCTTTCACCTAATACCCACCACCTCGCGCATTCATTCACCCACCCACTCACTCCCTCGCACATTCATTCACACACCCACCCGCCCCTCGCGCATTCATTCAACCACCCACCCACCCCTCGTGCATTCAAACACCCACCCACCCACCCCTCCCACATTCATTTACACAACCACGCACACCTCTCGCATTCATTCACCCCTACATCCACCCGTCGCGCATTTATTCACCAACTCACCCACCATTCGCGCATTCATTCACCCACCCACACACCCCCTAGCGCATTCATTCACCCACCCACGCGGCCCCTCATGCATTCATTCACACACCCACCCACCACCTCGCGCATTCATTCACCCACAAACATACCGCCTCGCACAGTCATTCATCCACCAACCCACCTCCTTATGCATTCATTCACCCACCCACCCCCGCCTTGCGCATTCATTCACCCACCCACCAACACACTCACGCATTCTTTCACCAAATACCCACCACCTCGCGCATTCGTTCACCCACCCACCCACACCTTCGCGGATTCATTCACCCACCCACCCAGACCCTCGCGCGTACATTCACCCACCCACCCACCACTTGCGCATTCATTCACCCACCCAACCACCCCTCGCAGATTCATTCACCCACCCACCCAACCCTCGCGCATTCATTCACCCACCCAGCCACCCCTCGCGCATTCATTCATTCACCCACCCACCCAACCCCTCACGCATTCATTCACCCACCCACCCCCACCTCGCGCATTCATTCACCCACCCACCAACACCCTCACGCATTCTTTCACCAAATACCCACCTCACTCATTCATTCACCCACCCACCCGAGCTTTCGCTCATTCATTCACCCACCCAACTGCTCCCTCACTCATTCATTCACCAACCCACCCACAACTCGCGCATTCATTCAACCACTCACCCACACCTCATGCACTTATTCACCCACCCAAGCACCCTTCTCACATTCATTCACCCACCCACCCAACCCCTAGCGCATTCATTCACCCACACACACAGCCACTCGCACATTCATTCACCCAGCAACCCAACACCTCGCGCATTCATTCACCCAACCACCCAAGCTCTCGCTCATTCTTTCAGCCACCCACCCGCTCCCTCACTCATTCATTCACCCATCCTCCCGCCCCCTTGCTCATTCATTCACCGACACACCCATGCCTCGCGCATTCATTCACACAGCCACCCTCCCATCGCGCTTCCATTCACCCACCCACCTACCCCTCGCGCATTCATTCATCCACCCGCCCACCCCTCACGCATTCATTCACCCACCCACCAGCCCTCGCGCATTCATTCACCCACCCACCCAGCCCTCGCACATTCATTCACCCACCCACCCCTCGCGCCTTCATTCTCCCACCCACCCACCCCTCGCGCATTCATTCACCCACCCACCCACCCCTCGCGCTTTCATTCACCCACCCACCCACCCCTCGCGCATACATTCACCCACCCACCAAGCCCTCGCGCATTCATTCACCCACCCACCCACCCCTCGCGCATTCATTCAACCACCCACCCCTCGCGCATTCATTCACCCACGCACCGACCCCCTTGGGCATTCATTCACCCACCTACCCACCCCCTCGCACATTCATTCACCCACCCCTCACACATTCATTCACCCACCCACTCAGCCCTCGCGCTTTCATTCACTCACCCTCCCACCCCTCGCGCATTCATTCACCCACGCACCCACCCCCTCGGGCATTCATTCACCCACCCACCCACCCCCTCGCGCATTCATTCACCCACCCACCCACCCCCTCGCCCATTCATTCACCCACCCACGAACCCCCTTGCGCATTCCTTCACCCATCCACCAACCCCTCGCACACTCATTCAACCACCCACCCAACTCTTCGCACATTCTTTCACTGACCCACATACCCACCGTCACGCGCATTTATTCACCAACCGACCCACACCCTCGCGCACTTATTCACCAACCCACCCACCCTTCACGCATTCATTCACCAACCCACACACCACCTCGCGCATTCATTCACCCACTCTCCCGGCACATCGCGCAATCATTCAGACACCCACAAACCACCTCGTGCCTTCATTCACTCACCCACATCCCGCCTGGCGCATTCTTTCAGCCACCCACCCACCCCCTAGCACATTCATTCACCCACCCCCTCGCGCATTTATTCACCCACCCACCCATCCACTCGTGCATTCATTCACCCACCGACCCCCTCGTGCATTCATTCACCCACCCACCGACCCCCTCGCGCATTCATTCACCCACCCATCCCCGCCTCCCACATTCATTCACCCACCCACCAACACCCTCACACACTCTTTCACCTAATACCCACCGCCTCGCACATTCATTCACCCACCCACTCACACCCTCGCACATTCATTCACCCACCCACACACCCCTCACGCATTCATTCACCCACCCACCCCCACCTCGCGCATTCATTCACCCACCCACCAACACCCTCACGCATTCTTTCACCAAATACCCACCTCACTCATTCATTCACCCACCCACCCGAGCTTTCGCTCATTCATTCACCCACCCAACTGCTCCCTCACTCATTCATTCACCAACCCACCCACAACTCGCGCATTCATTCAACCACTCACCCACACCTCATGCACTTATTCACCCACCCAAGCACCCTTCTCACATTCATTCACCCACCCACCCAACCCCTAGCGCATTCATTCACCCACACACACAGCCACTCGCACATTCATTCACCCAGCAACCCAACACCTCGCGCATTCATTCACCCAACCACCCGAGCTCTCGCTCATTCTTTCAGCCACCCACCCGCTCCCTCGCTCATTCATTCACCCATCCTCCCGCCCCCTTGCTCATTCATTCACCGACACACCCATGCCTCGCGCATTCATTCACACAGCCACCCTCCCATCGCGCTTCCATTCACCCACCCACCTACCCCTCGCGCATTCATTCATCCACCCGCCCACCCCTCACGCATTCATTCACCCACCCACCAGCCCTCGCGCATTCATTCACCCACCCACCCAGCCCTCGCATATTCATTCACCCACCCACCCCTCGCGCCTTCATTCTCCCACCCACCCACCCCTCGCGCATTCATTCACCCACCCACCCACCCCTCGCGCTTTCATTCACCCACCCACCCACCCCTCGCGCATACATTCACCCACCCACCAAGCCCTCGCGCATTCATTCACCCACCCACCCACCCCTCGCGCATTCATTCAACCACCCACCCCTCGCGCATTCATTCACCCACGCACCGACCCCCTTGGGCATTCATTCACCCACCTACCCACCCCCTCGCACATTCATTCACCCACCCCTCACACATTCATTCACCCACCCACCCAGCCCTCGCGCTTTCATTCACTCACCCTCCCACCCCTCGCGCATTCATTCACCCACGCACCCACCCCCTCGGGCATTCATTCACCCACCCACCCACCCCCTCGCGCATTCATTCACCCACCCACCCACCCCCTTGCCCATTCATTCACCCACCCACGAACCCCCCTCGCGCATTCCTTCACCCATCCACCAACCCCTCGCACACTCATTCAACCACCCACCCAACTCTTCGCACATTCTTTCACTGACCCACATACCCACCGTCACGCGCATTTATTCACCAACCGACCCACACCCTCGCGCACTTATTCACCAACCCACCCACCCTTCACGCATTCATTCACCAACCCACACACCACCTAGCGCATTCATTCACCCACTCTCCCGGCACATCGCGCAATCATTCACACACCCACAAACCACCTCGTGCCTTCATTCACTCACCCACATCCCGCCTGGCGCATTCTTTCAGCCACCCACCCACCCCCTAGCACATTCATTCACCCAACCCCTCGCGCATTTATTCACCCACCCACCCATCCACTCGTGCATTCATTCACCCACCGACCCCCTCGTGCATTCATTCACCCACCCACCGACCGCCTCGCGCATTCATTCACCCACCCACCCACTCCTCGTGCATTCATTAAACCAACCACCCAGCCCTCGCGCATTCATTCAACCACCCACCCTGCCCTCGCGATGTCATTCACCCACCCACCCAGCTGTCGCGCAATCATTCACCCACCTACCCGGCCCTCGCGTATTCAATCACACACCCACCCACCCCCACGCATTCATTCACCCACCCACACACCCCCGCGCATTCATTCACCCACCCAACCACCCCCACGCCTTCATTCACCCACCAAACCACCCCTCGCGTGTTCATTCACCCACCCACCCACCCCTCGCGCGTTCATTCACGCACCCACCCACACCTCGCGCGTTCATTCACCCACCCACCCACCCCTCGCGCGTTCATTCACCCACCCACCCACCCCTCGCGCGTTCATTCACCCACCCACCCACCCCTCGCGCGTTCATTCACCCACCCACCCACCCCTCGCGCGTTCATTCACCCTACCACACATCCCTCGCGCGTTCATTCACACACCTACCCCTCGCGCATTCATTCACCCTCCCACCCACCCCTCGCGCATTTATTCACCCACCCACCAACACCTCGCGCATTATTTCAGCCACCCAACCACGCCTCGCGCATTCATTCACCCACCCACCCACCCCTCGCTCATTCATTCTCCCAACGACCCAACCCTCGCGCATTCATTCACCCACCCACCCACCCCTCGCGCATTCATTCACCCAGCCACCCACACCTCGCGCATTCATTCACCCACACACCCACCCCTCGCACATGCATTCACCCACACACCCACCCCTCGCGCATTCATTCACCCACCCACCCACACCAAGAACTTTCAAACACCCACCCACCCACCCCTCGCGCATTCATTCACACTCCCACCCACACCTCGCGCATTCGTTCACCCACCCACCCACTCCTCGCGCATTCATTCACCCACCCACCCACCCATCGCGCATTCATTCAACCACCCACCCAGCCCTCGCGCATTCATTCACCCACCCACCCAGCTCTCGCGCAATCATTCACCCACCTACCTAGCCCTCGCGTATTCAATCACCCACCCACCCACCCCCGCGCATTCATTCACCCACCCACACACCCCCGCGCATTCATTCACCCACCCAACCACCCCCACGCCTTCATTCACCCACCAAACCACTCCTCGCGTGTTCATTCACCCACCCACCCACCCCTCGCGCGTTCATTCACGCTCCCACCCACCCCTCGCGCGTTCATTCACCCACCCACCCACCCCTCGCGCGTACATTCACCCACCCACCCACCCCTCGCGCGTTCATTCACCCACCCACCCACCCCTCGCGCGTTCATTCACCCACCCACCCACCCCTCGCGCGTTCATTCACCCTACCACACATCCCTCGCGCGTTCATTCACACACGTACCCCTCGCGCATTCATTCACCCTCCCACCCACCCCTCGCGCATTCATTCACCCACCCACCCACACCTAGCGCATTATTTCAGCCACCCACCCACGCCTCGCGCATTCATTCACCCACCCACCCACCCCTCGCTCATTCATTCTCCCACCAACCCAACCCTCGAGCATTCATTCACCCACCCACCCACCCCTCGCACATTCATTCACCCAGCCACCCACACCTCGCGCATTCATTCACCCACACACCCACCCCTCGCGCATTCATTCACCCACCCACCCACCCCAAGAACTTTCATTCACCCACCCACCCACCCCTCGCGCATTCATTCAAACTCCCACCCACACCTCGCGCATTCATTCACCCACCCACCCACTCCTCGCGCATTCATTCACCCACCCACCCACCCCTCGCGCATTCATTCACCCACCCACCCACCCCTCGCGCATTCATTCACCCACCCACCCACCCCTCGCGCATTCATTCACCCACCCACCCACCCCTCGCGCATTCATTCACCCACCCACCCACCCCTCATGCATTCATTCACCCACCCACACACACGTCGCGCATTCATTCACCCACCCACCCACCCGTCGCGCATTCATTCACCATCCCACCCACACCTCGCGCATTCATTCAACCACTCACCCACCCCTCGCGCATTCATTCATTCATTCACCCACCCCTCGCGCATTCATTCACCACCCATCCGCCCCTCACGCATTCATTCACCCACCCACCCATCCCTCGCGCATTCATTCAGCCACCGACCCACCCACCCATCGCACAATCATTCACCCACTCACCCACCACCCGCGCATTCATTCACCCACCCACCCACACCTCGCGCATTCATTCACACACCCACCCACCCCTCGCGCATTCATTCACCCACCCACCCAACCCTCGCGCATTCATTCACCCACACCTTGCGCATTCATTCACCCACCCACCCACCTCTCGCGCATTCATTCACCCACACACCCACACCTCGCGCATTCATTCACCCACCCACACACCCCTCGCGCATTCATTCACAGACCCACCCACCCTTCGCGCATTCATTCAACCACCCACCCAAGCCTCGCGCATTCATTCACCCACCCACCCACCCCTCGCGCATTCATTCACCCACCCACACAACACTCGCGCATTCATTCACCCACCCACCCACCCCTCGCGCATTCATTCACCCACCCACCCACCCCTCACGCATACATTCACCCACGCACCCAACCATCGCGCATTCATTCACCCACCCAGCCACCCCTCGCGCATTCAATCACCCACCCACCCACACCTCGCGCATTCATTCACCCTCCCACCCACCCCTCGCGCAATCATTCACCCTCCCATACAGTTCTCGCTCATTCATTCACCCTCCCACCCACACCTCGCGCATTCATTCACGCACCCACCCACACCCGCGCATTCATTCACCCATCCACCCACACCCGCGCATTCATTCACCCACCCACCCACCCTGCGCATTCATTCACCCACCCACCCACCCCCACGCCTTCATTCACCCACCCACCCACCCACCCATCGCGCATTCATTCACCCATTCACCCACCGCCCGCGCATTCATTCACCCACCCACCCACCCCTCGCGCATTCATTCACCCACCCACCCACCCTTCGCGCTTTCATTCACCCACCCACCCACCCCTAGCGCATTCATTCACCCACCCACCCACCCCTCGCGCATTCATTCACCCACCCACCCACCCCCTCGCACATTCATTCACCCACCCAAACTCCCCCTTGCTCATTCATTCAACCACCCACCCGAGCCCTCGCTCATTCATTCACTCACCCACCCGCTCCCTCGCTCATTCATTCACCCATCCTCCCGCCCCCTTGCTCATTCATTCACCCACCCACCCACGCCTCGCGAATTCATTCACCCATCCACCCACCAACCCCTCGCGCATTCATTCACGCACCCACCCACCCCTCGCGCATTCATTCACCCACCCACCCACCCCTCACGCATTCAATCACCCACCCACCCACATCTCGCGCATTCATTCACCCACCCACCCACCCCTGGCGCATTCATTCACCCACCCACCCACCCCTGGCGCATTCATTCACCCACCCACCCACCCCTCACGCATTCATTCACCCACCCACCCACCCCTCACGCATTCATTCACCCACCCACCCCTCGCGCATTCATTCAGCCACGCACCCACACCTCCGGCATTCATTCACCAACACACCCACCCCTCGCACATTCATTCACCCACCCCTCGCTCATTCATTCTCCCACCAACCCAACCCTCGAGCATTCATTCACCCACCCACCCACCCCTCGCACATTCATTCACCCAGCCACCCACACCTCGCGCATTCATTCACCCACACACCCACCCCTCGCGCATTCATTCACCCACCCACCCACCCCAAGAACTTTCATTCACCCACCCACCCACCCCTCGCGCATTCATTCACACTCCCACCCACACCTCGCGCATTCATTCACCCACCCACCCACTCCTCGCGCATTCATTCACCCACACACCCACCCCTCGCGCATTCATTCACCCACCCAACCACCCCTCGTGCATTCATTCACCCACCCACCCACCCCTCATGCATTCATTCACCCACCCACACACACGTCGCGCATTCATTCACCCACCCACCCACCCGTCGCGCATTCATTCACCATCCCACCCACACCTCGCGCATTCATTCAACCACTCACCCACCCCTCGCGCATTCATTCATTCATTCACCCACCCCTCGCGCATTCATTCACCACCCATCCGCCCCTCACGCATTCATTCACCCACCCACCCATCCCTCGCGCATTCATTCAGCCACCGACCCACCCACCCATCGCACAATCATTCACCCACTCACCCACCACCCGCGCATTCATTCACCCACCCACCCACACCTCGCGCATTCATTCACACACCCACCCACCCCTCGCGCATTCATTCACCCACCCACCCAACCCTCGCGCATTCATTCACCCACACCTTGCGCATTCATTCACCCACCCACCCACCTCTCGCGCATTCATTCACCCACACACCCCACACCTCGCGCATTCATTCACCCACCCACACACCCCTCGCGCATTCATTCACAGACCCACCCACCCTTCGCGCATTCATTCAACCACCCACCCAAGCCTCGCGCATTCATTCACCCACCCACCCACCCCTCGCGCATTCATTCACCCACCTACACAACACTCGCGCATTCATTCACCCACCAACCCACCCCTCGCGCATTCATTCACCCACCCACCCACCCCTCACGCATACATTCACCCACGCACCCAACCATCGCGCATTCATTCACCCACCCAGCCCCCCCTCGCGCATTCAATCACCCACCCACCCACACCTCGCGCATTCATTCACCCTCCCACCCACCCCTCGCGCAATCATTCACCCTCCCATACAGTTCTCGCTCATTCATTCACCCTCCCACCCACACCTCGCGCATTCATTCACGCACCCACCCACACCCGCGCATTCATTCACCCATCCACCCACACCCGCGCATTCATTCACCCACCCACCCACCCCGCGCATTCATTCACCCACCCACCCACCCCCACGCCTTCATTCACCCACCCACCCACCCACCCATCGCGCATTCATTCACCCATTCACCCACCGCCCGCGCATTCATTCACCCACCCACCCACCCCTCGCGCATTCATTCACCCACCCACCCACCCTTCGCGCTTTCATTCACCCACCCACCCACCCCTCGCGCATTCATTCACCCACCCACCCACCCCTCGTGCATTCATTCACCCACCCACCCACCCCCTCGCACATTCATTCACCCCCCCCAAACTCCCCCTTGCTCATTCATTCAACCACCCACCCGAGCCCTCGCTCATTCATTCACTCACCCACCCGCTCCCTCGCTCATTCATTCACCCATCCTCCCGCCCCCTTGCTCATTCATTCACCCACCCACCCACGCCTCGCGAATTCATTCACCCATCCACCCACCAACCCCTCGCGCATTCATTCACGCACCCACCCACCCCTCGCGCATTCATTCACCCACCCACCCACCCCTCACGCATTCAATCACCCACCCACCCACATCTCGCGCATTCATTCACCCACCCACCCACCCCTGGCGCATTCATTCACCCACACACCCACCCCTGGCGCATTCATTCACCCACCCACCCACCCCTCGCGCATTCATTCACCGACCCTCCCACTCCTCACGCATTCATTTCACCCACCCACCCACCGATCGCGCATTTATTCACCTACCCACCCACCCCTCGCGCATTGATTCACCCACCCACCCACCTGCTCGCGCATTCATTCAGCCACCCAGCCACCCCATCGCACATTCATTCACCCACCCAGCCACCCCCTCGCGCATTCATTCACCCACCCACCCACCCCCTCCAACATTCATTCACCCACCCACCTACCCCCTCGCGCATTCATTCACCCACCCACCCACCCCCTCGCTCATTCATTCACCCACCCAACCACCCCCTCATGCATTATTCACCGACCCACCCACCCCCTCGCGCATTCATTCACCCAACCACCCACCCCCTCGTGCATTCATTCACCCACCCACCCTCCACCTCGTGCATTCATTCACCCACCCACCCGCACCCTCGCGCATTCATTCACCCTCCCACCAACCCCCTCCCGCATTCTTTCACCCATCCACCCAATCCCTCGCACACTCATTCAACCACCCACTCAACTCTTCGCGCATTCATTCACCGACCCACACACCACCTAGCGCATTCATTCACGCAGCCACCCGGCCCCTCGCGAATTCATTCACACGCCCAAAAACCACAGCACGCATTCATTCACTCACCCACATCCCGCCTCGCGCATTCATTCACCCAACACACCCACACCCTCGCGCATTCATCACCCACCCACCAAACCCCCTGGTGCATTCATTCACCCACCCACCGCTCACGCATTCATTCACCCACCCACCCACCCGCTCACACATTCATTCACCCACCCACCCACCCCTCGCGCATTCATTCACCCACCCAGCCATCCCTCACGCATTGATTCACCCACACACCCACCCCCTCACGCATTCATTCACCCACTCACCCACCCCGCGTGCATTCATTCACCCACTCACCCACCCCTCGCGCATTCATTCACCCACCCACCCACCCCTCGCGCATTCATTCACCCACGCACCCACCGCTCACGCATTCATTCACCCACCCACACCTCGCGCATTCATTCTCCCACCCACCCACCCCTCGCACATTCATTCACCCACCCAACCACCCCTCGCGCATTCATTCAACCACTCACCCACACCTCGCGCACTTATTCACCCACCCACACACCCTTCTCACATTCATTCACCCTCCCACCCAACCCCTAGCGCATTCATTCACCCACACACACAGCCACTCGCTCATTTATTCACCCACGCACCCACCGCTCACGCATTCATTCACCCACCCACACCTCGCGCATTCATTCTCCCACCCACCCACCCCTCGCGCATTCATTCACCCACCCAACCACCCCTCGCGCATTCATTCAACTACTCACCCACACCTCGCGCACTTATTCACCCACCCACACACCCTTCTCACATTCATTCACCCTCCCACCCAACCCCTAGCGCATTCATTCACCCACCCACCTACCACCTCGCGCATTCATTCAACTTACCACACACCCCCTCGCGAATTCATTCACACGCCCAAAAACCACAGCGCGCATTCATTCACTCACCCACATCCCGCCTCGCGCATTCATTCACCCAACACACCCACACACTCGCGCATTCATCACCCACCCACCAAACCCCCTGGTGCAATCATTCACCCACCCACCCACCCGCTCACACATTCATTCACCCACCCACCCACCCCTCGCACATTCATTCACCCACCCACCCATCCCTCACGCATTCATTCACCCACACACCCACCCCCTCACGCATTCATTCACCCACTCACCCACCCCTCGCGCATTCATTCACCCACCCACCCACCTCTCGCGCATTCATTCACCCACGCACGCACCGCTCACGCATTCATTCTCCCACCCACCTACCCCTCGCGCATTCATTCTCCCACCCACCCACCCCTCGCGCATTCATTCACCCACCCACCCACCCCTCGCGCATTCATTCAACCACTCACCCACACCTCGCACACTTATTCACCCACCCACACATCTTTCTCTCATTCATTCACGCTCCCACCCAACCCCTAGCGCATTCATTCACCCACACACACAGCCACTCGCTCATTCATTCACCCAAAAACCCATCACCTCCGCATTCATTCACCCACCCTTCTACCACCTCGCGCATTCATTCAACTTACCACACACCCCCCTCGCGCATTCATTCACCTACACACCCACCCCCTCGCGCATTCATTCACCCACCCACCCACCCCCTCGCGCATTCATTCACCCACCCACCCACCCCCCTCGCGCATTCATTCACCCACACACCCACCCCTCGCACATTCATTCACCCACCCAAACACCCCCTTGCTCATTCATTCAACCACCCACCCGAGCCCTCGCTCATTCATTCACTCACCCACCCGCTCCCTTGCTAATTCATTCACCCATCCTCCCACCCCCTTGCTCATTCATTCACCAACCCACCCACGCCTCACGAATTCATTCAACCACCCACCCACCCACCCCTCGGGCATTCATTCACCCACCCACCAACCCCTCAGGCATTCATTCACACACCCACCCACCCGTCGGTCATTCACTCACCCACCCACCCATCCTTCACGCATTCATTCACCCACACACCCACCCCCTCACGCATTCATTCACCCACCCACCCACCCCTCGCGCATTCATTCACCCACCCACCCACCCCTCGCGCATTCATTCACCCACCCACCCACCCCTCGCGCATTCATTCACCCACCCACCCATCCTTCGCGCATTCCTTCACCCACCCACCCACATCTCGCACATTCTTTCACCCACCCGCCCACCCCTCGCGCATTCATTCACCCACCCACCCACCACTCATGCATTCATTCAACCACCCACCCACCCCCTCAGGCACTCATTCACCCAACCCCTCGCGCATTCATTCACCAACCCACCCACCCCCTCGTGCATTCATTCACCCTCCCACCCAGCCCCTCACGAATTCATTCACCCACCCACAAACCCCCTCACGCATTCATTCAACCCCCCACCCCCGCCTCGCACATTCATTCACCCACCGACCAACACCCTCACGCATTCATTCACCAAATACCCACCTCGCTCATTCTTTCACCCACACACCCGAGCTTTCGCTCATTCATTCACCCACCCACTCACTCGCTCAATCATTCACCCACCCACCTGCCCCCTCGCTCATTCATTCACCCACCCACCCGCCCCCTCGCTCATTCATTCAACCACCCACCCGCCCCCTCGCTCATTCATTCACCCGCCCACCTGCCCCCTCGCTCATTCTTTCACCCACCCACCCCTCGCGCATTCATTCTCCCACCCACCCACCCCTCGCGCATTCATTCACCCACCCACCCACACCTCGCGCATTCATTCAACCACTAACCCACAGCTCACGCACTTATTCACCCACCCACGCACCCTTCTCACATTCATTCACCCTGCCACCCAACCCCTAGTGCATTCATTCACCCACACACACAGCCACTTGCACATTCATTCACCGAAAAACCCAACACCTCCGCATTCATTCACCCACCCACCTACCGCCTCGCGCATTCATTCAACTTCCCACACACCCCCTCGCGCATTCATTCACCCACACACCCACCCCCTCGCGCATTCATTCACCCACTCACCCAACCCCTCGCGCATTCATTCACCCACCCACCCACCCCCTCGCACATTCATTCACCCCCAAACACCCCCTTGCTCATTCATTCAACCACCCACCCGAGCCCTCGCTCATTCATTCACTCACCCACCCGCTCCCTTGCTAATTCATTCACCCATCCTCCCACCCCCTTGCTCATTCATTCACCAACCCACCCACGCCTCACGAATTCATTCAACCACCCACCCACCCACCCCTCGGGCATTCATTCACCCACCCACCAACCCCTCAGGCATTCATTCACACACCCACCCACCCGTCGGTCATTCACTCACCCACCCACCCATCCTTCACGCATTCATTCACCCACACACCCACCCCCTCACGCATTCATTCACCCACCCACCCACCCCTCGCGCATTCATTCACCCACCCACCCACCCCTCGCGCATTCATTCACCCACCCACCCACCCCTCGCGCATTCATTCACCCACCCACCCATCCTTCGCGCATTCCTTCACCCACCCACCCACATCTCGCACATTCTTTCACCCACCCGCCCACCCCTCGCGCATTCATTCACCCACCCACCCACCACTCATGCATTCATTCAACCACCCACCCACCCCCTCAGGCACTCATTCACCCAACCCCTCGCGCATTCATTCACCAACCCACCCACCCCCTCGTGCATTCATTCACCCTCCCACCCAGCCCCTCACGAATTCATTCACCCACCCACAAACCCCCTCACGCATTCATTCAACCCCCCACCCCCGCCTCGCACATTCATTCACCCACCGACCAACACCCTCACGCATTCATTCACCAAATACCCACCTCGCTCATTCTTTCACCCACACACCCGAGCTTTCGCTCATTCATTCACCCACCCACTCACTCGCTCAATCATTCACCCACCCACCTGCCCCCTCGCTCATTCATTCACCCACCCACCCGCCCCCTCGCTCATTCATTCAACCACCCACCCGCCCCCTCGCTCATTCATTCACCCGCCCACCTGCCCCCTCGCTCATTCTTTCACCCACCCACCCCTCGCGCATTCATTCTCCCACCCACCCACCCCTCGCGCATTCATTCACCCACCCACCCACACCTCGCGCATTCATTCAACCACTAACCCACAGCTCACGCACTTATTCACCCACCCACGCACCCTTCTCACATTCATTCACCCTGCCACCCAACCCCTAGTGCATTCATTCACCCACACACACAGCCACTTGCACATTCATTCACCGAAAAACCCAACACCTCCGCATTCATTCACCCACCCACCTACCGCCTCGCGCATTCATTCAACTTCCCACACACCCCCTCGCGCATTCATTCACCCACACACCCACCCCCTCGCGCATTCATTCACCCACTCACCCAACCCCTCGCGCATTCATTCACCCACCCACCCACCCCCTCGCACATTCATTCACCCCCAAACACCCCCTTGCTCATTCATTCAACCACCCACCCGAGCCCTCGCGCATTCATTCACGCACCCACCCACGCCTCGCGCATTCATTCACCCACCCACCCACCCCTCGCGCATTCAATCACCCACCCACCCACATCTCGCGCATTCATTCACCCACCCACCCACCCGTCGCGCATTCATTCACCCACCCACCCACCCCTGGCGCATTCATTCACCCACCCACCCACGCCTCGCGAATTCATTCACCCTTCCACCCACCCACCCCTCGCGCATTCATTCAGCCACCCACCCACCCCTCGCGCATTCATTCACCCACCCACCCCTTGCACATTCAATCATCCACCCACCCACATCTCGCGCATTCATTCACCCACCCACCCACCCCTCGCGCATTCATTCACCCACCCACCCACACCTCGCGCATTCATTCACCCACCCACCCACCCCTCGCGCATTCATTCACCCACCCACCCACTCCTCACGCATTCATTTCACCCACCCACCCACCGATCGCGCATTTATTCACCCACCCACCCACCCCTCGCGCATTGATTCACCCACCCACCCACCTGCTCGCGCATTTATTCAGCCACCCAGCCACCCCTTTGCGCATTCATTCACCCACCCAGCCACACCCACGCGCATTCATTCACCCACCCACCCACCCACTCGCGCATTCATTCACCCACCCACCTACCCCCTAGCGCATTCATTCACCCACCCACCCTCTCACTCGCGCATTCATTCACCCACCCACCCGCCCGCTCGCGCATTCATTCACCCTCCCAACAACCACCTCACGCATTCTTTCACCCATCCACCAAACCCCTCGCACACTCATTCAACCACCCACCCAACTCTTCGCGCATTCATTCACTGACCCACATACACAACGTCATGCGCATTTATTCACCAACTGCCCCGCCCTTCGCGCATTCATTCACCGACCCACACATCACCTAGCGCATTCGTTCACCCACCCTCCCGGCCCCTCGCGCATTCATTCACACACCCACAAACCACCTCGCGCATTCATTCATTCACCCACATCCCGCCTTGCGCATTCATTCACCCAACACACCCACCACCTCGCGCATTCATTCACCCACCCACCCAACCCCTAGGACATTCATTCTCCCACCCCCTCGCGCATTCATTCACCCACCCACACACCCCCTCGTGCATTCATTCACCCACCCAACCCCTCACACATTCATTCACCCAAACACCCCCTCACACATTCATTCACCCGCACACCCACCCCTCGCGCATTAATTAAACCACCTTCCCACCCCTCGCGCATTCATTCACCCACCCACCCCTCGCGCATTCATTCACCCACCCACCCACACACCCCTCACGCATTCATTCACCCACCCACCCACCCCTCGCGCATGCATTCACCCACCCACACCTCGCGCATACATTCACTCACACACCCACCTCTCGCGCATTCATTCACCCCCCCAACCACCCCTCACGCATTCATTCACCCACCCACCCACCCCTCGCGCATTCATTCACCCACCCACCCAGACCTCGCGCATTCATTCAAACGCACACCCACCCCTCGCGCATTCATTCACCCACCCACCCACACCTCGCGCATGCATTCACCCACGCACCCACCCCTCGCGCATGCATTCACACACCCACCCACCCCTCGTGCATTCATTCACACACCCACACCTCGCACATACATTCACCCTCCCACCCACACCTCGCGCATTCTTTCACTCACCCACACACCCCTCGCGCATTCATTCACCCACCCACCCACCCCTCGCGCATTCATTCACCCACCCACCCACCCCTCGCGCATTCATTCACCCACCCACCCACCCCTCGCACATTCATTCACCCACCCATCCACACCTCGCGCATTCACTCACCCACCCACCCACACCTCGAGCATTCATTCACCCACCCACACTCCCCTCGCGCATTCATTCACCCACCCACCCCTCGTGCATTCATTCACCCACCCACCCACCCCTCGCGCATTTATTCCCCCACGCACGCACCGCTCACGCATTCATTCACCCACCCACCCACACCTCGCACACTTATTCACCCACCCACACACCCTTCTCACATTCATTCAGCCTCCCACCCAACCCCTAGCGCATTCATTCACCCACACACACAGCCACTCGCTCATTCATTCACCCAAAAACCCAACACCTCCGCATTCATTCACCCACCCTTCTACCACCTCACGCATTCATTCAACTTACCACACACCCCCTCGCGCATTCATTCACCTACACACCCACCCCCTCGCGCATTCATTCACCCACACACCCACCCCTCGCACATTCATTCACCCACTCAAACACCCCCTTGCTCATTCATTCACTCACCCACCCGCTCCCTTGCTAATTCATTCACCCATCCTCCCACCCCCTTGCTCATTCATTCACCAACCCACCTACGCCTCACGAATTCATTCACCCACCCACCCACCCACCCCTCGGGCATTCATTCACCCACCCACCAACCCCTCAGGCATTCATTCACACACCCACCCACCCCTCGGTCATTCACTCACCCACCCACCCATCCTTCACGCATTCATTCACCCACACACCCACCCCCTCACGCATTCATTCACCCACCCACCCACCCCTCGCGCATTCATTCACCCACCCACCCACCCCTCGCGCATTCATTCACCCACCCACCCACCCCTCGCGCATTCATTCACCCACCCACCCATCCTTCGCGCATTCATTCACCCACCCACCCACATCTCGCACATTCTTTCACCCACCCGCCCAGCCCTCGCGCATTCATTCACCCACCCACCCACCCCCTCCAACATTCATTCACCCACCCACCTACCCCCTCGCGCATTCATTCACCCACCCACCCACCCCCTCGCTCATTCATTCACCCACCCAACCACCCCCTCATGCATTATTCACCGACCCACCCACCCCCTCGCTCATTCATTCACCCACCCACCCGCCCCCTCGCTCATTCATTCAACCACCCACCCGCCCCCTTGCTCATTCATTCACCCGCCCACCTGCCCACTCGCTCATTCTTTCACCCACCCACCCCTCGCGCATTCATTCTCCCACCCACCCACCCCTCGCGCATTCATTCACCCACCCACCCACACCTCGCGCATTCATTCAACCACTCACCCACAGCTCGCGCACTTATTCACCCACCCACGCACCCTTCTCACATTCATTCACCCTGCCACCCAACCCCTAGCGCATTCATTCACCCACACACACAGCCACAGGCACATTCATTCACCGAAAAACCCAAAACCTCCGCATTCATTCACCCACCCACCTACCGCCTCGCGCATTCATTCAACTTCCCACACACCCCCTCGCGCATTCATTCACCCACACACCCACCCCCTCGCGCATTCATTCACCCACCCACCCAACCCCTCACGCATTCATTCACCCACCCACCCAACCCCTCGCTCATTCATTCACCCACCCACCCACCCCCTCGCACATTCATTCACCCCCAAACACCCCCTTGCTCATTCATTCAACCACCCACCCGAGCCCTCGCGCATTCATTCACGCACACACCCACCCTCGCGCATTCATTCACCCACCCACCCACCCCTCACGCATTCAATCATCCACCCACCCACATCTCGCGCATTCATTCACCCACCCACCCAACCGTCACGCATTCATTCACCCACCCACCCACCCACCCCTGGCGCATTCATTCACCCACCCACCCACGCCTCGCGAATTCATTCACCCATCCACCCACCCACCCCTCGCGCATTCATTCAGCCACCCAACCACCCCTCGCGCATTCATTCACCCACCCACCCACCCCTCGCGCATTCAATCACCCACCCACCCACATCTTGTGCATTCATTCACCCACCCACCCACCCCTCGCGCATTCATTCATCCACCCACCCACACCTCGCGCATTCATTCACCCACCCACCCACCCCTCGCGCATTCATTCACCCACCCACCAACTCCTCACGCATTCATTTCACCCACCCACCCACCCATCGCGCATTTATTCACCCACCCACCCACCCCTCGCGCATTGATTCACCCACCCACCCACGTGCTCGCGCATTTATTCAGCCACCCAGCCACCCCCACGCGCATTCATTCACCCACCCAGCCACACCCCCATGCATTCATTCACCCACCCACCCACCCACTCGCGCATTCATTCACCCACCCACCTACCCCCTAGCGCATTCATTCACCCACCCACCCTCCCACTCGCGCATTCATTCACCCACCCACCCACCCCCTCGCGCATTCATTCACCCTCCCAACAACCACCTCACGCATTCTTTCACCCATCCACCAAACCCCTCGCACACTCATTCAACCACCCACCCAACTCTTCGCGCATTCATTCACTGACCCACATACGCACCGTCATGCGCATTTATTCACCGACCCACCCACCCTTCGCGCATTCATTCACCGACCCACACATCACCTAGCGCATTCATTCACCCACCCTCCCAGCCCCTCGCGCATTCATTCACACACCCACAAACCACCTCGCGCATTCATTCATTCACCCACATCCCGCCTTGCGCATTCATTCACCCAACACACCCAACACCTCGCGCAGTCATTCACCCACCCACCCACCCCCTAGGACATTCATTCTCCCACCCCCCTCGCGCATTCATTCACCCACCCACCCACCCCCTCGTGCATTCATTCACCCACCCAACCCCTCGCGCATTCATTCACCCACCCACCCCCTCACACATTCATTCACCCACACACCCACCCCTCGCGCATTAATTAAACCACCTTCACACCCCTCGCGCATTCATTCACCCACCCACCCACCCCTCGCGCATTCATTCACCCACCCACCCAACCCCTCGCGCATTCATTCACCCACCCACCCAACCCCTCGCTCATTCATTCACCCACCCACCCACCCCCTCGCACATTCATTCACCCCCAAACACCCCCTTGCTCATTCATTCAACCACCCACCCGAGCCCTCGCGCATTCATTCACGCACACACCCACCCCTCGCGCATTCATTCACCCACCCACCCACACCTCACGCATTCAATCATCCACCCACCCACATCTCGCGCATTCATTCACCCACCCACCCAACCGTCACGCATTCATTCACCCACCCACCCACCCCTGGCGCATTCATTCACCCACCCACCCACGCCTCACGAATTCATTCACCCATCCACCCACCCACCCCTCGCGCATTCATTCAGCCACCCAACCACCCCTCGCGCATTCATTCACCCACCCACCCACCCCTCGCGCATTCAATCACCCACCCACCCACATCTCGTGCATTCATTCACCCACCCACCCACCCCTCGCGCATTCATTCATCCACCCACCCACACCTCGCGCATTCATTCACCCACCCACCCACCCCTCGCGCATTCATTCACCCACCCACCAACTCCTCACGCATTCATTTCACCCACCCACCCACCCATCGCGCATTTATTCACCCACCCACCCACCCCTCGCGCATTGATTCACCCACCCACCCACGTGCTCGCGCATTTATTCAGCCACCCAGCCACCCCCACGCGCATTCATTCACCCACCCAGCCACACCCCCATGCATTCATTCACCCACCCACCCACCCACTCGCGCATTCATTCACCCACCCACCTACCCCCTAGCGCATTCATTCACCCACCCACCCTCCCACTCGCGCATTCATTCACCCACCCACCCACCCCCTCGCGCATTCATTCACCCTCCCAACAACCACCTCACGCATTCTTTCACCCATCCACCAAACCCCTCGCACACTCATTCAACCACCCACCCAACTCTTCGCGCATTCATTCACTGACCCACATACGCACCGTCATGCGCATTTATTCACCGACCCACCCAACCTTCGCGCATTCATTCACCGACCCACACATCACCTAGCGCATTCATTCACCCACCCTCCCGGCCCCTCGCGCATTCATTCACACACCCACAAACCACCTCGCGCATTCATTCATTCACCCACATCCCGCCTTGCGCATTCATTCACCCAACACACCCAACACCTCGCGCAGTCATTCACCCACCCACCCACCCCCTTGGACATTCATTCTCCCACCCCCTCGCGCATTCATTCACCCACCCACCCACCCCCTCGTGCATTCATTCACCCACCCAACCCCTCGCGCATTCATTCACACACCCACCCCCTCACACATTCATTCACCCACACACCCACCCCTCGCGCATTAATTAAACCACCTTCACACCCCTCGCGCATTCATTCACCCACCCACCCACCCCTCGCGCATTCATTCACCCACCCACCCACACACCCCTCATGCATTCATTCACCCACCCACCCACCTCTCGCGCATGCATTCACCCACCCACACCTCGCGCATACATTCACACACACACCCACCTCTCGCGCATTCATTCACCCACCCAACCACCCCCTCACGCATTCATTCACCCACCCACCCACCCCTCGCGCGTTCATTCACCCACACACCCACTCCTCGCGCATTCATTCACCCACACACCCACACCTCGCGCATGCATTCACCCACCCACCCACCCCTCGCGCATTCATTCACCCACCCACCCACCCCTCGTGCATTCATTCACACACCCACCCCTCGCACATTCATTCACCCTCCCACCAACACCTCGCGCATTCTTTCACTCACCCACCCAACCCTCGCGCATTCATTCACCCACCCACCCACCCCTCGCGCATTCATTCACCCACCCACCCACCCCTCGCACATTCATTCACCCACCCATCCACACCTCGCGCATTCACTCACCCACCCCCCCACACCTCGCGCATTCATTCACCCACTCACCCTCCCCTCGCGCATTCATTCACCCACCCACCCCTCGTGCATTCATTCACCCACCAACCCAGCCCTCGCACATTTATTCACCCACCCTCCAACCCCCTCGCGCATTCATTCACACACCCACCCACCCTGCGCGCATTCACTCACCCAACCGCCCAACCCTCGGGCATTCATTCACCCACCCACCCAGCCCCGCGCATTCATTCACCCACCCACCCACCCCCACGCCTTCATTCACCCACCCACCCAACCCCGCGCTTTCATTCAGCCACCCACCCACCCACCCATGGCGCATTCATTCACCCACTCACCCACAGCCCGCGCATTCATTCACCCGCCCACCCACACCTCGCGCATTCATTCACCCACCCACCCACACCTCGCGCTTTCATTCACCCACCCACCCACCCCTCGCGCATTCATTCACCCACCCACCCACCCCTCGCGCATTCATTCACCCACCCACCCACCCCTCGCGCATTCATTCACCCACCCACCCAACCCTCGCGCATTCATTCACCCACCCACCCACACCTCGCGCATTCATTCACCCACCCCCCCCACCACTCGCCCATTCATTCACCCACCCACCCACCCCTCGCCCATTCATTCACCCACCCACACACCCCTCGCGCATTCATTCACCCACCCACTCACCCCTCGCGCATTCATTCACCGACCCACCCACCCCTCGCGCATTCATTCACCCACCCACCCAACCCTCGCGCATTCATTCACCCACCCACCCACACCTCGCGCATTCATTCACCCACCCCCCCACCCCTCGCCCATTCATTCACCCACCCACCCACCCCTCGCGCATTCATTCACCCACCCACCCACCCCCTCGCGCATTCATTCACCCACTCACCCACACCTCGCGCATTCATTCACCCTCCCACCCACACCTCGCGCATTCATTCACACACCCACCGACCCCTCGCGCATTCATTCACCCACCCACCCAAGCCTCGGGCATTCATTCACCCACCCACCCACCCCTCACGCATTCATTCACCCACCCACCCACCACTCGCGCATTCATTCACCCACCCACCTACCCCTCGCGCATTCATTCACCCACCCACCCACCCCTCAGGCATACATTCACCCACGCACCCAACCATCGCGCATTCATTCACCCAACCACCCACACATCGCGCATTCATTCACCCTCCCACCCACCCCTCGCGCATTCATTCACCCTCCTATACACATCTCGAGCATTCATTCACCCTCCCACTCACCCCTCACGCATTCATTCACCCTCCCAACCACCCCTCGCGCATTCATTCACCCTGCCAACCACACCTCGCGCATTCATTCCTACCCACCCTCCCCCGCTCGTTCTTTCACCCACCCACCCCCGCGCGTTCATTCACCCACCCACCCACCCCCGCGTGTTCATTCACACACCCACACCTCGCGCATTCATTCACCCACCCACCCACCCCTCGCGCATTCATTCACCCACACACCCACCCCTCGCGCATTCATTCACACACCCACCCACCCCTCACGCATTCAAACACCCACTCACCCATCCCTCGCGCATTCATTCACCCACTCACCCACTCCTCATGCATTCATTAAACCACCCACCCAGCCCTCGCGCATTCATTCACCCACCCACCCAACCCTCGCGCATTCATTCACCCACCCACCCACACCTCGCGCATTCATTCACCCACCCCCCCACCACTCGCCCATTCATTCACCCACCCACCCACCCCTCGCCCATTCATTCACCCACCCACCCACCCCTCGCGCATTCATTCACCCACCCACCCACCCCTCGCGCATTCATTCACCCACCCACCCACCCCTCGCGCATTCATTCACCCACCCACCCAACCCTCGCGCATTCATTCACCCACCCACCCACACCTCGCGCATTCATTCACCCACCCCCCCACCCCTCGCCCATTCATTCACCCACCCCCCCACCCCTCGCGCATTCATTCACCCACCCACCCACCCCTCGCGCATTCATTCACCCACCCACCCACCTCTCGCGCATTCATTCACCCACTCACCCACACCTCGCGCATTCATTCACCCTCCCACCCACCCCTCGCGCATTCATTCACACACCCACCGACCCCTCGCGCATTCATTCACCCACCCACCCAAGCCTCGGGCATTCATTCACCCACCCACCCACCCCTCACGCATTCATTCACCCACCCACCCACCACTCGCGCATTCATTCACCCACCCACCCACCCCTCGCGCATTCATTCACCCACCCACCCACCCCTCAGGCATACATTCACCCACGCACCCAACCATCGCGCATTCATTCACCCAACCACCCACACATCGCGCATTCATTCACCCACCCACGCACCCCTCGCGCATTCATTCACCCACCCACCCAACCCTCGCGCATTCATTCACCCACCCACCCACACCTCGCGCATTCATTCACCCACCCCCCACCACTCGCCCATTCATTCACCCACCCACCCACCCCTCGCCCATTCATTCACCCACCCACCCACCCCTCGCGCATTCATTCACCCACCCACCCACCCCTCGCGCATTCATTCACCCACCCACCCACCCCTCGCGCATTCATTCACCCACCCACCCAACCCTCGCGCATTCATTCACCCACCCACCCACACCTCGCGCATTCATTCACCCACCCCCCCCACCCCTCGCCCATTCATTCACCCACCCACCCACCCCTCGCGCATTCATTCACCCACCCACCCACCTCTCGCGCATTCATTCACCCACTCACCCACACCTCGCGCATTCATTCACACACCCACCGACCCCTCGCGCATTCATTCACCCACCCACCCAAGCCTCGGGCATTCATTCACCGACCCACCCACCCCTCACGCATTCATTCACCCACCCACCCACCACTCGCGCATTCATTCACCCACCCACCCACCCCTCGCGCATTCATTCACCCACCCACCCACCCCTCAGGCATACATTCAACCACGCACCCAACCATCGCGCATTCATTCACCCAACCACCCACACATCGCGCATTCATTCACCCTCCCACCCACCCCTCGCGCATTCATTCACCCTCCTATACACATCTCGAGCATTCATTCACCCTCCCACTCACCCCTCACGCATTCATTCACCCTCCCAACCACCCCTCGCGCATTCATTCACCCTGCCAACCACACCTCGCGCATTCATTCCTACCCACCCTCCCCCGCTCGTTCTTTCACCCACCCACCCCCGCGCGTTCATTCACCCACCCACCCACCCCCGCGTGTTCATTCACACACCCACACCTCGCGCATTCATTCTCCCACCCACCCACCCCTCGCGCATTCATTCACCCCACACACCCACCCCTCGCGCATTCATTCACACACCCACCCACCCCTCACGCATTCAAACACCCACTCACCCATCCCTCGCGCATTCATTCACCCACTCACCCACTCCTCATGCATTCATTAAACCACCCACCCAGCCCTCGCGCATTCATTCACCCACCCACCCTGCTATCGCGCATTCAATCACCCACCCACCCAGCTCTCGCGCAATCATTCACCCACCTACCCAGCCCTCGCGTATTCAATCACCCACCCACCCACCCCCGCGCATTCATTCACCCACCCACACACCCCCGCGCATTCATTCACCCACCCAACCACCCCCACGCCTTCATTCACCCACCAAACCACCCCTCGCGCGTTCATTAACCCACCCACCCACCCCTCGCGCGTTCATTCACCCACCCACCCACTCCTCGCGCGTTCATTCACCCACCCACCCACCCCTCGCGCGTTCATTCACCCACCCACCCACCCCTCGCACGTTCATTCACCCACCCACCCACCCCTCGCGTGTTCATTCACCCACCCACCAACCCCTCGCGCGTTCATTCACCCTACCACACATCCCTCGCGCGTTCATTCACACACGTACCCCTCGCGCATTCATTCACCCTCCCACCCACCCCTCGCGCATTCATTCACCCATCCACCCACACCTAGCGCATTATTTCAACCACCCACCCACGCCTCGCGCATTCATTCACCCACCCACCCACCCCCTCGCTCATTCATTCTCCCACCAACCCAACCCTCGCGCATTCATTCACCCACCCACCCACCCCTCGTGCATTCATTCACCCAGCCACCCACCCGTCGTGCATTCATTCATCCACACACCCACCCCTCGCGCATTCATTCACCCACACACCCACACCTCGCGCATTCATTCACCCACCCACCCACGCCAAGAACTTTCATTCACCCACCCACCGACACCTCGCGCATTCATTCACACTCCCACCCACACCTCGCGCATTCATTCACCCACCCACCCACTCCTCGCGCATTCATTCACCCACCCACCCACCCCTCGCGCATTCATTCACCCACCCAACCACCCCTCGCGCATTCATTCACCCATCCACCCACCCCTCACGCATTCATTCACCCACCCACCCACCCGTCGCGCATTCATTTACCCACCCACACACCCGTCGCGCATTCATTCACCATCCCACCCACCCCTCGCGCATTCATTCAACCACTCACCCACCCCTCGCGAATTCATTCATTCATTCACCCACCCCTCGCGCATTCATTCACCACCCATCCACCCCTCGTGCATTCATTCACCCACCCACCCATCCCTCGCGCATTCATTCAGCCACCGACCCACCCACCCATCGCGCAATCATTCACCCACTCACCCACCGCCCGCGCATTCATTCACCCACCCACCCACCCCTCGCGCATTCATTCACCCACCCACCCACACCTCGCGCATTCATTCACCCACCCACCCAACCCTCACGCATTCATTCACCCACACCTTGCGCATTCATTCACCCACCCACCCACCTCTCGCGCTTTCATTCACCCACACACCCACACCTCGCGCATTCATTCACCCACACACACACCCCTCGCGCATTCATTCACAGACCCACCCACCCCTCGCGCATTCATTCACCCAGCCACCCAAGCCTCGCGCATTCATTCACCCACCCACCCACCCCTCGCGCATTCATTCACCCACCCACCCACCCCTCGCGCATTCATTCACCCACCCACACACCACTCGCGCATTCATTCACCCACACACCCACCCCTCGCGCATTCATTCACCCACCCACCCACCCCTCATGCATACATTCACCCACGCACCCAACCATCGCGCATTCATTCACCCACCTAGCCACCCCTCGCGCATTCATTCACCCACCCACCCACACCTCGCGCATTCATTCACCCTCCCACCCAACCCTCGCGCATTCATTCACCCTCCCATACAGATCTCTCGCATTCATTCACCCTCCCACCCACCCCTCGCGCATTCATTCACGCACCCACCCACACCCGCGCATTCATTCACCCACCCACCCACCCCCGCGCATTCATTCACCCACCCACCCACCCGCGCGCATTCATTCACCCACCCACCCACCCCCACGCCTTCATTCACCCACCCACCCACCCCCACGCCTTCATTCACCCACCCACCCACCCACCCATCGCGCATTCATTCACCCACTCACCCACCGCCCGCGCATTCATTCACCCACCCACCCACCCCTCGCGCATTCATTCACCCACCCACCCACCCCTCGCGCTTTCATTCACCCACCCACCCACCCGTCGCGCATTCATTCACCCACCCACCCACACCTCGCGCATTCATTCACCCACCCACCCACCCCTCGCGCATTCATTCACCCACCCACCCACCCCTCGCGCATTCATTCACCCACCCAGCCACCCCTCGCGCATTCATTCACACACGCACCCACCCCCTTGGGCATTCATTCACCCACCCACCCACCCCTCGCACATTCATTCACCCACCCCTCGCGCATTCATTCACCCATCCACCCACACCTAGCGCATTATTTCAGCCACCCACCCACGCCTCGCGCATTCATTCACCCACCCACCCAACCCTCGCTCATTCATTCTCCCGCCAACCCAACCCTCGCGCATTCATTCACCCACCCACCCACCCCTCGCGCTTTCATTCACCCAGCCACCCACACCTCGCGCATTCATTCACCCACACACCCACCCCTCGCGCATTCATTCACCCACCCACCCACCCCTCGCGCATTCATTCACCCACCCACCCACCCCTCGCGCATTCATTCACCCACCCACCCACCCCTCCCGCATTCATTCACCCAC
Source organism: Isurus oxyrinchus (assembly GCA_026770705.1). Classification (NCBI taxonomy): domain Eukaryota; kingdom Metazoa; phylum Chordata; class Chondrichthyes; order Lamniformes; family Lamnidae; genus Isurus; species Isurus oxyrinchus. The sequence continues at coordinate 131,136 of JANJGN010001004.1, forward strand.
CCACCCACCCCTCGCGCATTCATTCACCCACGCACCCACCCCCTTGGGCATTCATTCACCCACCCACCCACCCCGCTCGCACATTCATTCACCCAGCCCTTGCGCATTCATTTACACACCCACCCAGCCCTCGCGGCTTCATTCACCAACCCACCCACCCCTCGCGCATTCATTCACCCACGCACCCACACCCTCGGGCATTCATTCACCCACCCACCCAACCCCTCGCGCATTCATTCACCCACCCACCCACCCCCTCGCGCATTCATTCACCCACCCACCCACCCCCTCGCGCATTCATTCACCCTCCCACCCACCCCTCGCGCATTCATTCACCTACCCTCCCACCCCTCGCGCATTCATTCACCCATGCACCCACACCCTCGGACATACATTCACCCACCCACCCACCCCCTCGAGCATTCATTCACCCATCCACCCACCCCCTCGCGCATTCATTCACCCACCCACGAACCCCCTTGCGCATTCTTTCACCCATCCACCCAACCCCTCGCACACTCATTCAACAACACACCCAACTCTTCGCGCATTCTTTCAATGACCCACATACCCACCGTCACGCGCATTTATTCACCAACCGACCCACACCCTCGCGCACTTATTCACCAACCCTCCCACCCTTCTCGCATTCATTCACCGACCCACACACCACCTAGCGCATTCATTCACCCTCCCACCCGGCCCATTGCACATTAATTCACACACCCACAAACCACCTCGTGCCTTCATTCACTCATCCACATCCCGCCTGGCGCTTTCTATCACCCACCCACCCACCCCCGAGCACATTCATTCACCCACCCACCCCCTCGTGCATTCATTCACCCTCCCACCCCCTCGTGCATTCATTCACCCACCCACCCACCCCCTCGCGCATTTATTTACCAACCCACCCCGCCTCACACATTCATTCACCCACCCACCAACACCCTCACTCACTCTTTCACCTAATACCCACCGCCTCGCGCATTCATTCACCCACCCACTCACACCTTCGCACATTCATTCACCCACCCACACACCCCGCGCGCATTCATTCACCCACCCAGCCACCCTTCGGGCATTCATTCACCCACCCACCCCTCGCGCATTCATTCACCCACCCACCCACCCCTCACGCATTCATTCACCCACCCACCAACCCCCTCACGCATTCATTCACCCACCCACCCCTGCCTCGCGCATTCATTCAACCACCCACCAACACCCTCACGCATTCTTTCAGCAAATACCCACCTCGCTCATTCATTCACCCACCCACCCGAGCTTTCGCTCATTCATTCACCCACCCAACTGCTCCCTCGCTCATTCATTCACCCACCCACCCGCCCCCTCGCTCATTCATTCACCAACCCACCCACACCTCGCGCATTCATTCACCCTCCCACCACCGCCTCGCGCATTCATTCATCCCCCCACTCACACCCTCGCACATTCATTCACCCACCCACACACACCTCGCGCATTCATTCACCCACCCAACCACCCCCATGCATTCATTCATCCACCCACCCACCCAACCCTCGCACATTCATTCACACAAGCACACATACCTCGCGCTTTCATTCACCCACCCACCCACTCGTAGCGCATTCATTCACCCACCCAGCCAGCCTTAGGGCATTCATTCACCCACCCACCCCTCGCGCATTCTTTTAACCACCCACCCACCCCTCGCGCATTCATTTAACCACCCACCCACCCCTCGCGCATTCATTCAACCACCCACCCACCCCTCGCGCATTCAAACACCTACCCACCCAACCCTCCCGCATTCATTTACCCAACCACCCACGCCTCTCGCAATCATTCACCCCTACATCCACCCGTCGCGCAATTATTCACCAACTCACCCAACATTCGCACATTCATTCTCCCACCCACCCACCCCTCGCGCATTCATTCACCCACCCACCTACACCTCGCGCATTTATTCAGCCACACACCCACACCTCGCGCACTTATTCACCCACCCGAGAACCCTTCTCACATTCATTCACCCTCCCACTCAACCCCTAGCGCATTCATTCACCCACACACACAGCCACTCGCACATTCATTCACCCACCAACCCAACACCTCGCGCATTCATTCACCCACCCACCCACTCCACGCGCATTCATTCACCCACCCACCCACCCCGCGCGCATTCATTCACCCACCCACCCACCCCGCGCGCATTCATTCACCCACCCACCCACCCCGCGCGCATTCATTCACCCACCCACCCACCCCTCGCGCATTCATTCACCCACCCACCCACCCCTCGCGCATTCATTCACCCACCCACCCACCCCTCGCGCATTTATTCACCCACCCCTCACGCATTCATTCACCCACCCTCCCACCCCTCGCGCATTCATTCACCCACCCACCCACACCCTCGGGCATTCATTCACCCACCCACCCACCCCCTCGAGCATTCATTCACCCATCCACCCACCCCCTCGCGCATTCATTCACCCACCCACGAACCCCCTCGCGCATTCTTTCACCCATCCACCCAACACCTCGCACACTCATTCAACAACCCACCCAACTCTTCGCGCATTCTTTCAATGACCCACATACCCACCGTCACGCGCATTTATTCACCAACCGACCCAAACACTCGCGCAATTATTCACCAACCCACCCACACTTCACGCATTCATTCACCAACCCACACACCACCTAGCGCATTCATTCACCCTCCCACCCGGCCCATTGCGCATTAATTCACACACCCACAAACCACCTTGTGCCTTCATTCACTAACCCATATCCCGCCTGGCGCATTCTTTCACCCACCCACCCACCCCCAAGCACATTCATTCACCCATCCCCTCGCGCATTCATTCACCCACCCACCCACCCCCTCGCACATTCATTCACCCACCCACCCCCTCGTGCATTCATTCACCCACCTACCCACCCCCTCGCGCATTCATTCACCAACCCACCCCCGCCTCACTCATTCATTCACCCACCCACCAACACCCTCACTCACTCTTTCACCTAATACACACCGCCTCGCGCATTCATTCACCCACCCACTCACACCCTCGCACATTCATTCACCCACCCACACACCCCGCGCGCATTCATTCACCCACCCAACCACACCTCGTGCATTCATTCACCCAACCACCCAACCCTCGAGCATTCATTCACCCACGCACCCAACCCTCGCGCATTCATTCACCCACCCAACCACTCCTAGCGCATTCATTCACCCACCCAGCCACCCTTCGGGCATTCATTCACCCACCCACCCCTCGCGCATTCATTCACCCACCCACCCACCCCTCGCACATTCATTCACTCACCCACTCACCCCTTGCGCATTCATTCAACCACCCACCCACCCCTCGCGCATTCAAACACCCACTCACCCACCCCTCCCGCATTCATTTACACAACCACCCACACCTCTCGCATTCATTCACCCCTACATCCACCCGTCGCGCATTTATTCACCAACTCACCTACCATTCGCGCATTCATTCACCCATCCACACAACCCCTAGCGCATTCATTCACCCACCCACGCGGCACCTCGCGCATTCATTCACACACACACCCACCACCTCACGCATTCATTCACCCACAAACATACTGCCTCGCAGATTCATTCATCCACCAACCCACCTCCTCACGCATTCATTCACCCACCCACCCTTGCCTCGCGCATTCATTCACCCACCCACCAACACACTCACGCATTCTTTCACCAAATACCCACCGCCTCGCGCATTCATTCACCCACCCACCCACACGGTCGCGGATTCATTCACCCACCCACCCAGACCCTCGCGCAAACATTCACCCACCAACCCACCACTTGCGGATTCATTTACCCACCCAATCACCCCTCGCAGATTCATTCACCCATCCACCCAACCCTCGCGCATTCATTCACCCAACCAGCAACCCCTCACGCATTCATTCACCCACCCACCCACCCCCTCACGCATTCATTCACCCACCCACCCACCCCCTCACGCATTCATTCACCCACCCACCCCCGCCTCACGCATTCATTCACCCACCCACCAACACACTCACGCATTCTTTCACCAAATACCCACCGCCTCGTGCATTCATTCACCCACCCACCCACACCGTCGCGGATTCATTCACCCACCCACCCAGACCCTCGCGCAAACATTCACCCACCAACCCACCACTTGCGCATTCATTTACGCACCCAATCACCCCTCGCAGATTCATTCACCCACCCACCCAACGCTCGCGCATTCATTCACCCTCCCAGCCACCCTTCGCGCATTCATTCACCCAACCACCCAACTCTCACGCATTCATTCACCCACCCACCAACCCCCTCACGCATTCATTCACCCACCCACCCCTGCCTCGCGCATTCATTCAACCACCCACCAACACCCTCACGCATTCTTTCAGCAAATACCCACCTCGCTCATTCATTCACCCACCCACCCGAGCTTTCGCTCATTCATTCACCCACCCAGCTGCTCCCTCGCTCATTCATTCACCCACCCACCCGCCCCCTCGCTCATTCATTCACCAACCCACCCACACCTCGCGCATTCATTCACCCTCCCACCACCGCCTCGCGCATTCATTCATCCCCCCACTCACACCCTCGCACATTCATTCACCCACCCACACACACCTCGCGCATTCATTCACCCACCCAACCACCCCCATGCATTCATTCATCCACCCACCCACCCAACCCTCGCACATTCATTCACACAAGCACACATACCTCGCGCTTTCATTCACCCACCCACCCACTCGTAGCGCATTCATTCACCCACCCAGCCAGCCTTAGGGCATTCATTCACCCACCCACCCCTCGCGCATTCTTTTAACCACCCACCCACCCCTCGCGCATTCATTTACCCACCCACCCACCCCTCGCGCATTCATTCAACCACCCACCCACCCCTCGCGCATTCAAACACCTACCCACCCAACCCTCCCGCATTCATTTACCCAACCACCCACGCCTCTCGCAATCATTCACCCCTACATCCACCCGTCGCGCAATTATTCACCAACTCACCCAACATTCGCACATTCATTCTCCCACCTACCCACCCCTCGCGCATTCATTCACCCACCCACCTACACCTCGCACATTTATTCAGCCACACACCCACACCTCGCGCACTTATTCACCCACCCGAGCACCCTTCTCACATTCATTCACCCTCCCACTCAACCCCTAGCGCATTCATTCACCCACACACACAGCCACTCGCACATTCATTCACCCACCAACCCAACACCTCGCGCATTCATTCACCCACCCACCCACTCCACGCGCATTCATTCACCCACCCACCCACCCCGCGCGCATTCATTCACCCACCCACCCACCCCTCGCGCATTCATTCACCCACCCACCCACCCCTCGCGCATTCATTCACCCACCCACCCACCCCTCGCGCATTTATTCACCCACCCCTCACGCATTCATTCACCCACCCTCCCACCCCTCGCGCATTCATTCACCCACCCACCCACACCCTCGGGCATTCATTCACCCACCCACCCACCCCCTCGAGCATTCATTCACCCATCCACCCACCCCCTCGCGCATTCATTCACCCACCCACGGACCCCCTCGCGCATTCTTTCACCCATCCACCCAACACCTCGCACACTCATTCAACAACCCACCCAACTCTTCGCGCATTCTTTCAATGACCCACATACCCACCGTCACGCGCATTTATTCACCAACCGACCCAAACACTCGCGCAATTATTCACCAACCCACCCACCCTTCACGCATTCATTCACCAACCCACACACCACCTAGCGCATTCATTCACCCTCCCACCCGGCCCATTGCGCATTAATTCACACACCCACAAACCACCTTGTGCCTTCATTCACTCACCCATATCCCGCCTGGCGCATTCTTTCACCCACCCACCCACCCCCAAGCACATTCATTCACCCATCCCCTCGCGCATTCATTCACCCACCCACCCACCCCCTCGCACATTCATTCACCCACCCAACCCCTCGTGCATTCATTCACCCACCTACCCAGCCCCTCGCGCATTCATTCACCAACCCACCCCCGCCTCACTCATTCATTCACCCACCCACCAACACCCTCACTCACTCTTTCACCTAATACACACCGCCTCGCGCATTCATTCACCCACCCACTCACACCCTCGCACATTCATTCACCCACCCACACACCCCGCGCGCATTCATTCACCCACCCAACCACACCTCGTGCATTCATTCACCCAACCACCCAACCCTCGTGCATTCATTCACCCACGCACCCAACCCTCGCGCATTCATTCACCCACCCAACCACTCCTAGCGCATTCATTCACCCACCCAGCCACCCTTCGGGCATTCATTCACCCACCCACCCCTCGCGCATTCATTCACCCACCCACCCACCCCCTCGCACATTCATTCACTCACCCACTCACCCCTTGCGCATTCATTCAACCACCCACCCACCCCTCGCGCATTCAAACACCCACTCACCCACCCCTCCCGCATTCATTTACACAACCACCCACACCTCTCGCATTCATTCACCCCTACATCCACCCGTCGCGCATTTATTCACCAACTCACCTACCATTCGCGCATTCATTCACCCATCCACACAACCCCTAGCGCATTCATTCACCCACCCACGCGGCACCTCGTGCATTCATTCACACACACACCCACCACCTCACGCATTCATTCACCCACAAACATACCGCCTCGCAGATTCATTCATCCACCAACCCACCTCCTCACGCATTCATTCACCCACCCACCCCTGCCTCGCGCATTCATTCACCCACCCACCAACACACTCACGCATTCTTTCACCAAATACCCACCGCCTCGCGCATTCATTCACCCACCCACCCACATGGTCGCGGATTCATTCACCCACTCACCCAGACCCTCGCGCAAACATTCACCCACCAACCCACCACTTGCGGATTCATTTACCCACCCAATCACCCCTCGCAGATTCATTCAACCACCCACCCAACCCTCGCGCATTCATTCACCCAACCAGCAACCCCTCACGCATTCATTCACCCACCCACACACCCCCTCACGCATTCATTCACCCACCCACCCACCCCCTCACGCATTCATTCACCCACCCACCCCCGCCTCACGCATTCATTCACCCACCCACCAACACCCTCACGCATTCTTTCAGCAAATACCCACCTCGCTCATTCAGTCACCCACCCACCCGAGCTTTCGCTCATTCATTCACCCACCCAACTGCTCCCTCGCTCATTCATTCACCCACCCACCCGCCCCCTCGCTCATTCATTCACCAACCAACCCACACCTCGCGCATTCATTCAACCACTCACCCACACCTCGCGCACTTATTCACCCACCAAAGCACCCTTCTCACATTCATTCACCCTCCCACCCAACCCCTAGCGCATTCATTCACCCACACACACAGCCACTCGCACATTCATTGACCCACCAACCCAACACCTCACGCATTCATTCACCCACCCTCCCACCCCATCGCGCATTCATTCACCCACCCACCCACCCCCTCTCGCATTCATTCACCCACACACCCACCCCCTCGCACATTCATTCAGCCACCCAAACAGCCCCTTGCTCATTCATTAACCCACCCAACCGTGCACTCGCTCATTCATTCAGGCACCCACCCGCGCCCTCGCTCATTCATTCACCAATACTCCCGCCACCTTGCTCATTCATTCACCCACCCACCCACGCCTCGCGCATTCATTCACACAGCCACCCAGCCACACCTCCAGCATTCATTCACCAAAACACCCACCCCTCGCAAATTCATTCACCCACCCCTCACGCATTCATTCACCCACCCACCCACCCCTCGCGCATTCATTCACCCACCCACCCACCCCTCGCGCATTCATTCACCCACCCACCCAAACCTCGCGCATTCATTCACCCAACCACCCACCCATCGCGCATTCATTCACCCACCGACCCACCCCTCGCGCATTCATTCACCCACCCACCCACCCCTCGCGCATTCATTCACCCACCCACACACCCCTCGTGCATTCATTCACCCACCCACCCACCCCTCGCGCATTCATTCACCCACCCACCCACCCCTCGCGCATTCATTCACCCACCCACCCACCCCTCGCGCATTCATTCACCCACCCACCCACCCCTCGCGCATTCATTCACCCACCCACCCACCCCTCGCGCATTCATTCACCCACCCACCCCTCGCGCATTCATTCAGCCACCCACCCACCCACCCCGCGCGCATTCATTCACTCACCCACCCACCCAGCGCGCATTCATTCACCCACCCACCCACCCCTCGCGCATTCATTCACCCACCCACCCACCCCTCGCGCATTCATTCACCCACCCACCCATCCCTCGCGCATTCCTTCACCCACCCAACCACACCTCGCGCATTCATTCAACCACCCAACCAAACCTCGCGCATTCATTCACCCACTCACCCACCCCTCGCGCATTGATTCACCCACCCACCCACCCCTCGCGCATTCATTCAGCCACCCACCATACCCCGCGCATTCATTCACCCACCCACCCACCCCCGCGCATTCATTCACCCACCCACCCACCCACGCGCATTCATTCCACCACCCACCCACCCCTCGCGCATTGATTCACCCACCCACCCACCCCTCGCGCATTCATTCACCCACCCACCCAACCCCGCGCATTCATTCACCCACCCACCCACCCCCTCGCACATTCATTCACCCAACCACCCCCGCCTCACACATTCATTCTCACACACACAAACCACCTCGTGCCTTCATTCGCTCACCCACATCCCGCCTGGCGCATTCTTTCACCCACCCACCCAGCCCCCAGCACATTCATTCACCCACCCCCTCGCGCATTCATTCATCCACCCACCCTCCCCCACGCGCATTCATTCACCCACCCACCCCCTCGTGCATTCATCCACCCACCCACCCACCCCCTCGCGCATTCATTCACCAAACCACCCCCGCCTCACACATTCATTCACCCACCCACCAACACCCTCACACACTCTTTCACCTAATACCCACCGCCTCGCGCATTCATTCACCCACCCACTCACTCCCTCGCACATTCATTCACACACCCACCCACCCCTCGCGCATTCATTCAACCACCCACCCACCCCTCGTGCATTCAAACACCCACCCACCCACCCCTCCCACATTCATTTACACAACCACCCACACCTCTCGCATTCATTCACCCCTACATCCACCCGTCGCGCATTTATTCACCAACTCACCTACCATTCGCGCATTCATTCACCCATCCACACAACCCCTAGCGCATTCATTCACCCACCCACGCGGCACCTCGCGCATTCATTCACACACACACCCACCACCTCACGCATTCATTCACCCACAAACATACCACCTCGCAGATTCATTCATCCACCAACCCACCTCCTCACGCATTCATTCACCCACCCACCCCTGCCTTGCGCATTCATTCACCCACCCACCAACACACTCACGCATTCTTTCACCAAATACCCACCGCCTCGCGCATTCATTCACCCGCCCACCCACACGGTCGCGGATTCATTCACCCACCCACCCAGACCCTCGCGCAAACATTCACCCACCAACCCACCACTTGCGGATTCATTTACCCACCCAATCACGCCTCGCAGATTCATTCACCCACCCACCCAACCCTCGCGCATTCATTCACCCAACCAGCAACCCCTCACGCATTCATTCACCCACCCACCCACCCCCTCACGCATTCATTCACCCACCCACCCCCGCCTCACGCATTCATTCACCCACCCACCAACACCCTCACGCATTCTTTCAGCAAATACCCACCTCGCTCATTCATTCACCCACCCACCCGAGCTTTCGCTCATTCATTCACCCACCCAACTGCTCCCTCGCTCATTCATTCACCCACCCACCCAACCCTCGCGCATTCATTCACCCTCCCAGCCACCCCTCGCGCATTCATTCACCCAACCACCCAACTCTCACGCATTCATTCACCCACCCACCAACCCCCTCACGCATTCATTCACCCACCCACCCCTGCCTCGCGCATTCATTCAACCACCCACCAACACCCTCACGCATTCTTTCAGCAAATACCCACCTCGCTCATTCATTCACCCACCCACCCGAGCTTTCGCTCATTCATTCACCCACCCAACTGCTCCCTCGCTCATTCATTCACCCACCCACCCGCCCCCTCGCTCATTCATTCACCAACCCACCCACACCTCGCGCATTCATTCACCCTCCCACCACCGCCTCGCGCATTCATTCATCCCCCCACTCACACCCTCGCACATTCATTCACCCACCCACACACACCTCGCGCATTCATTCACCCACCCAACCACCCCCATGCATTCATTCATCCACCCACCCACCCAACCCTCGCACATTCATTCACACAAGCACACATACCTCGCGCTTTCATTCACCCACCCACCCACTCGTAGCGCATTCATTCACCCACCCAGCCAGCCTTAGGGCATTCATTCACCCACCCACCCCTCGCGCATTCTTTTAACCACCCACCCACCCCTCGCGCATTCATTTACCCACCCACCCACCCCTCGCGCATTCATTCAACCACCCACCCACCCCTCGCGCATTCAAACACCTACCCACCCAACCCTCCCGCATTCATTTACCCAACCACCCACGCCTCTCGCAATCATTCACCCCTACATCCACCCGTCGCGCAATTATTCACCAACTCACCCAACATTCGCACATTCATTCTCCCACCCACCCACCCCTCGCGCATTCATTCACCCACCCACCTACACCTCGCGCATTTATTCAGCCACACACCCACACCTCGCGCACTTATTCACCCACCCGAGCACCCTTCTCACATTCATTCACCCTCCCACTCAACCCCTAGCGCATTCATTCACCCACACACACAGCCACTCGCACATTCATTCACCCACCAACCCAACACCTCGCGCATTCATTCACCCACCCACCCACTCCACGCGCATTCATTCACCCACCCACCCACCCCGCGCGCATTCATTCACCCACCCACCCACCCCCATGCATTCATTCATCCACCCACCCACCCAACCCTCGCACATTCATTCACACAAGCACACATACCTCGCGCTTTCATTCACCCACCCACCCACTCGTAGCGCATTCATTCACCCACCCAGCCAGCCTTAGGGCATTCATTCACCCACCCACCCCTCGCGCATTCTTTTAACCACCCACCCTCCCCTCGCGCATTCATTTACCCACCCACCCACCCCTCGCGCATTCATTCAACCACCCACCCACCCCTCGCGCATTCAAACACCTACCCACCCAACCCTCCCGCATTCATTTACCCAACCACCCACGCCTCTCGCAATCATTCACCCCTACATCCACCCGTCGCGCAATTATTCACCAACTCACCCAACATTCGCACATTCATTCTCCCACCCACCCACCCCTCGCGCATTCATTCACCCACCCACCTACACCTCGCGCATTTATTCAGCCACACACCCACACCTCGCGCACTTATTCACCCACCCGAGCACCCTTCTCACATTCATTCACCCTCCCACTCAACCCCTAGCGCATTCATTCACCCACACACACAGCCACTCGCACATTCATTCACCCACCAACCCAACACCTCGCGCATTCATTCACCCACCCACCCACTCCACGCGCATTCATTCACCCACCCACCCACCCCCGCGCGCATTCATTCACCCACCCACCCACCCCTCGCGCATTCATTCACCCACCCACCCACCCCTCGCGCATTCATTCACCCACCCACCCACCCCTCGCGCATTTATTCACCCACCCCTCACGCATTCATTCACCCACCCTCCCACCCCTCGCGCATTCATTCACCCACCCACCCACACCCTCGGGCATTCATTCACCCACCCACCCACCCCCTCGAGCATTCATTCACCCATCCACCCACCCCCTCGCGCATTCATTCACCCACCCACGGGCTCCCTCGCGCATTCTTTCACCCATCCACCCAACACCTCGCACACTCATTCAACAACCCACCCAACTCTTCGCGCATTCTTTCAATGACCCACATACCCACCGTCACGCGCATTTATTCACCAACCGACCCAAACACTCGCGCAATTATTCACCAACCCACCCACCCTTCACGCATTCATTCACCAACCCACACACCACCTAGCGCATTCATTCACCCTCCCACCCGGCCCATTGCGCATTAATTCACACACCCACAAACCACCTTGTGCCTTCATTCACTCACCCATATCCCGCCTGGCGCATTCTTTCACCCACCCACCCACCCCCAAGCACATTCATTCACCCATCCCCTCACGCATTCATTCACCCACCCACCCACCCCCCTCGCACATTCATTCACCCACCCAACCCCTCGTGCATTCATTCACCCACCTACCCACCCCCTCGCGCATTCATTCACCAACCCACCCCCGCCTCACTCATTCATTCACCCACCCACCAACACCCTCACTCACTCTTTCACCTAATACACACCGCCTCGCGCATTCATTCACCCACCCACTCACACCCTCGCACATTCATTCACCCACCCACACACCCCGCGCGCATTCATTCACCCACCCAACCACACCTCGTGCATTCATTCACCCAACCACCCAACCCTCGTGCATTCATTCACCCACGCACCCAACCCTCGCGCATTCATTCACCCACCCAACCACTCCTAGCGCATTCATTCACCCACCCAGCCACCCTTCGGGCATTCATTCACCCACCCACCCCTCGCGCATTCATTCACCCACCCACCCACCCCTCGCACATTCATTCACTCACCCACTCACCCCTTGCGCATTCATTCAACCACCCACCCACCCCTCGCGCATTCAAACACCCACTCACCCACCCCTCCCGCATTCATTTACACAACCACCCACACCTCTCGCATTCATTCACCCCTACATCCACCCGTCGCGCATTTATTCACCAACTCACCTACCATTCGCGCATTCATTCACCCATCCACACAACCCCTAGCGCATTCATTCACCCACCCACGCGGCACCTCGTGCATTCATTCACACACACACCCACCACCTCACGCATTCATTCACCCACAAACATACCGCCTCGCAGATTCATTCATCCACCAACCCACCTCCTCACGCATTCATTCACCCACCCACCCCTGCCTCGCGCATTCATTCACCCACCCACCAACACACTCACGCATTCTTTCACCAAATACCCACCGCCTCGCGCATTCATTCACCCACCCACCCACAAGGTCGCGGATTCATTCACCCACCCACCCAGACCCTCGCGCAAACATTCACCCACCAACCCACCACTTGCGGATTCATTTACCCACCCAATCACCCCTCGCAGATTCATTCACCCACCCACCCAACCCTCGCGCATTCATTCACCCAACCAGCAACCCCTCACGCATTCATTCACCCACCCACCCACCCCCTCACGCATTCATTCACCCACCCACCCACCCCCTCACGCATTCATTCACCCACCCACCCCCGCCTCACGCATTCATTCACCCACCCACCAACACCCTCACGCATTCTTTCAGCAAATACCCACCTCGCTCATTCATTCACCCACCCACCCGAGCTTTCGCTCATTCATTCACCCACCCAACTGCTCCCTCGCTCATTCATTCACCCACCCACCCCGCCCCCTCGCTCATTCATTCACCAACCAACCCACACCTCGCGCATTCATTCAACCACTCACCCACACCTCGCGCACTTATTCACCCACCCAAGCACCCTTCTCACATTCATTCACCCTCCCACCCAACCCCTAGCGCATTCATTCACCCACACACACAGCCACTCGCACATTCATTGACCCACCAACCCAACACCTCACGCATTCATTCACCCACCCACCCACCCCATCGCGCATTCATTCACCCACCCACCCCCTTTCGCATTCATTCACCCACACACCCACCCCCTCGCACATTCATTCAGCCACCCAAACAGCCCCTTGCTCATTCATTAACCCACCCAACCGTGCCCTCGCTCATTCATTCAGGCACCCACCCGCGCCCCTCGCTCATTCATTCACCAATACTCCCGCCACCTTGCTCATTCATTCACCCACCCACCCACGCCTCGCGCATTCATTCACACAGCCACCCAGCCACACCTCCAGCATTCATTCACCAAAACACGCACCCCGCGCTCATTCATTTACCCACCCCTCACGCATTCATTCACCCACCCACCCACCCCTCGCGCATTCATTCACCCACCCACCCACCCCTCGCGCATTCATTCACCCACCCACCCAAACCTCGCGCATTCATTCACCCCAACCACCCACCCATCGCGCATTCATTCACCCACCCACCCACCCCTCGCGCATTCATTCACCCACCCACACACCCCTCGCGCATTCATTCACCCACCCACCCACACCTCGCGCATTCATTCACCCACCCACCCACCCCTCGCGCATTCATTCACCCACCCACCCACCCCTCGCGCATTCATTCACCCACCCACCCACCCCTCGCGCATTCATTCACCCACCCACCCACCCCTCGCGCATTCATTCACCCACCCACCCCTCGCGCATTCATTCAGCCACCCACCCACCCACCCCGCGCGCATTCATTCACTCACCCACCCACCCAGCGCGCATTCATTCACCCACCCACCCACCCCGCGCGCATTCATTCACCCACCCACCCACCCCTCGCGCATTCATTCACCCACCCACCCACTCCTCGCGCATTCATTCACCCACCCACCCACCCCTCGCGCATTCATTCACCCACCCACCCACCCCTCGCGCATTCATTCACCCACGCACCCACCCCCTCGCGCATTCATTCACCCACCCACCCACCCCTCGCGCATTCATTCACCCACCCACCCACCCCTCGCGCATTCATTCACCCACCCACCCACCCCTCGCGCATTCATTCACCCACCCACCCACCCCTCGCGCATTCATTCACCCACCCACCCATCCCTCGCGCATTCCTTCACCCACCCAACCACACCTCGCGCATTCATTCACCCACCCAACCAAACCTCGCGCATTCATTCACCCACTCACCCACCCCTCGCGCATTGATTCACCCACCCACCCACCCCTCGCGCATTCATTCAGCCACCCACCATACCCCGCGCATTGATTCACCCACCCACCCACCCCTCGCGCATTCATTCACCCACCCACCCAACCCCGCGCATTCATTCACCCACCCACCCACCCCCTCGCACATTCATTCACCCAACCACCCCCGCCTCACACATTCATTCTCACACACACAAACCACCTCGTGCCTTCATTCGCTCACCCACATCCCGCCTGGCGCATTCTTTCACCCACCCACCCAGCCCCCAGCACATTCATTCACCCACCCCCCTCGCGCATTCATTCATCCACCCACCCTCCCCCACGCGCATTCATTCACCCACCCACCCCCTCGTGCATTCATCCACCCACCCACCCACCCCCTCGCGCATTCATTCACCAAACCACCCCCGCCTCACACATTCATTCACCCACCCACCAACACCCTCACACACTCTTTCACCTAATACCCACCGCCTCGCGCATTCATTCACCCACCCACTCACTCCCTCGCACATTCATTCACACACCCACCCACCCCTCGCGCATTCATTCAACCACCCACCCACCCCTCGTGCATTCAAACACCCACCCACCCACCCCTCCCACATTCATTTACACAACCACCCACACCTCTCGCATTCATTCACCCCTACATCCACCCGTCGCGCATTTATTCACCAACTCACCTACCATTCGCGCATTCATTCACCCATCCACACAACCCCTAGCGCATTCATTCACCCACCCACGCGGCACCTCGCGCATTCATTCACACACACACCCACCACCTCACGCATTCATTCACCCACAAACATACCACCTCGCAGATTCATTCATCCACCAACCCACCTCCTCACGCATTCATTCACCCACCCACCCCTGCCTTGCGCATTCATTCACCCACCCACCAACACACTCACGCATTCTTTCACCAAATACCCACCGCCTCGCGCATTCATTCACCCGCCCACCCACACGGTCGCGGATTCATTCACCCACCCACCCAGACCCTCGCGCAAACATTCACCCACCAACCCACCACTTGCGGATTCATTTACCCACCCAATCACGCCTCGCAGATTCATTCACCCACCCACCCAACCCTCGCGCATTCATTCACCCAACCAGCAACCCCTCACGCATTCATTCACCCACCCACCCACCCCCTCACGCATTCATTCACCCACCCACCCCCGCCTCACGCATTCATTCACCCACCCACCAACACCCTCACGCATTCTTTCAGCAAATACCCACCTCGCTCATTCATTCACCCACCCACCCGAGCTTTCGCTCATTCATTCACCCACCCAACTGCTCCCTCGCTCATTCATTCACCCACCCACCCGACCCCTCGCTCATTCATTCACCAACCCACCCACACCTCGCGCATTCATTCAACCACTCACCCACAACTCGCGCACTTATTCACCCACCCAAGCACCCTTCTCACATTCATTCACCCTCCCACCCAACCCCTAGCGCATTCATTCACCCACACACACAGCCACTCGCACATTCATTGACCCACCAACCCAACACCTCGCGCATTCATTCACCCAACCACCCACCCCATTGCGCATTCATTCACCCACCCACCCACCCCCTCTCGCATTCATTCACCCACACACCCACCCCCTCGCACATTCATTCAGCCACCCAAACACCCCCTTGCTCATTCATTAACCCACCCAACCGAGCCCTCGCTCATTCATTCAGGCATCCACCCGCGCCCTCGCTCATTCATTCACCAATACTCCCGCCACCTTGCTCATTCATTCACCCACCCACCCACGCCTCGCGCATTCATTCACACAGCCACCCAGCCACACCTCCGGCATTCATTCACCAACACACCCACCCCTCGCACATTCATTCACCCACCCCTCACGCATTCATTCACCCACCCACCCACCCCTCGCGCATTCATTCACCCACCCAACCACCCCATCGCGCATTCATTCACCCACCCACCCACCCCCTCTCGCATTCATTCACCCACACACCCACCCCCTCGCACATTCATTCAGCCACCCAAACACCCCCTTGCTCATTCATTAACCCACCCAACCGAGCCCTCGCTCATTCATTCAGGCACCCACCCGCTCCCTCGCTCATTCATTCACCAATACTCCCGCCACCTTGCTCATTCATTCACCCACCCACCCACGCCTCGAGCATTCATTCACACAGCCACCCAGCCACACCTCCGGCATTCATTCACCAACACACCCACCCCTCGCACATTCATTCACCCACCCCTCACGCATTCATTCGCCCACCCACCCACCCCTCGCGCATTCATTCACCCACCCACCCAAACCTCGCGCATTCATTCACCCAACCACCCACCCATTGCGCATTCATTCACCCACCCACCCACCCCTCGCGCATTCATTCACCCACCCACCCACACCTCGCGCATTCATTCAACCACTCAACGACACCTCGCACACTTATTCACCCAGCCAAGCACCCTCCTCACATTCATTCACCCTCCCACCCATCCCCTAGCGCATTGATTCACACACCCACCCACCACCTCGCGCATTCATGCACCCAAACACCCACCCCC
Source organism: Isurus oxyrinchus (assembly GCA_026770705.1). NCBI lineage: Eukaryota > Metazoa > Chordata > Chondrichthyes > Lamniformes > Lamnidae > Isurus > Isurus oxyrinchus. The sequence continues at coordinate 148,818 of JANJGN010001004.1, forward strand.
CTCGCACATTCATTCACCCACCAACCCAACACCTCGCGCATTGATTCACCCACCCACCCACCACCTTGCGCATTCATTCACCTACACACCCACCCCCTCGCACATTCATTCACCCACCCAAACACCCCCTTGCTCATTCATTCCCGCACCCACCCGAGCCCTCGCTCATTCATTCACCCACCCACCCGCTCCCTTGCTCATTCATTCAACCATCCTCCCGCCCCCTTGCTCATTCATTCACCCACCCACCCACGCCTCGCGCTATCATTCACCCAGCCACCCACCCACCCATCCGGCATTCATTCACCCACACACCCACCCCTCGCGCATTCATTCACCCACCCACCCGCCCCCTCACTCATTCATTCACCCACCCACCCGCCCCCTCGCGCATTCATTCACCCACCCGCACACCCCTCGTGAATTCATTCAACCACCCCGCCCACCCCTCGTGCATTCATTCAACCACCCGCCCGCCCCTTGCGCATTCATTCGCACACCCGCCCACCCCTCCCGCATTCATTCACCCACCCGCCCACCCCTTGCGCATTCATTCACCCGTCCGCCCACCCATTGCGCATTCATTCATCCACCCACCCACCCCTCGCGCATTCATTCACCCACCCACCCACCCCTCGCGCATTCAAACACACACCCACACACCACTCGCGCATTTATTTACCAACCACCAACACCTCTCGCATTCATTCACCCCTCCACCCACCCATCCCGCATTTATTCACCAACTCACCCACCATTCGTGCATTCATTCACCCACCCACACAACCCCTAGCGCATTCATACACCAAAACATGCGGCCCCTCGCGCATTCATTCACACACCCACCCACCACCTCGCGCATTCATTCACCCACAAACATACCGCCTCGCGCATTTATTCACCCACCCACCCAACCCCTCAGGCATTCATTCACCCAACCACCAACACCCTCAGGCATTCTTTCACCAAATACCCACCTCGCTCATTCATTCACCCATCCACCCGAGCTTTCGCTCATTCATTCACCCACCTAACCGCTCCCTCGCTCATTCATTCACCCACCCACCCGCCCCCTCGCTCATTCATTCACCCAGCCACCCGCCCCCTTGCTCATTCATTCACCCACCCAAACCGCGCACATTCATTCTCCCACCCACCCACCCCTCGCGCATTCATTCACCCACCCACCCACACCTCGCGCATTCATTCAACCACTCACCCACACCTCGCGCACTTATTCACCCACCCAAGCACCCTTCTCACATTCATTCACCCTCACACCCACCCCTCGCGCATTCCTTCACCCACGCACCCACCCCACGCGCATTCCTTCACCCACCCACCCACCCCTCGCGCATTCCTTCACACACCCGCCCACCCCTCGCGCATTCCATCACCCACCCACCCACCCCTCGCGCATTCATTCACCCACCCACCCACCCCTTCGCGCATTCATTCACACACCGACCCACCCCTCACGCATTCATTCACCCACTCACACAGCCCTCGCGCATTCATTCACCCACCCACCCAGACCTCGCGCATTCATTCACCCACCCACCCAGCCCTCGCGCATTCATTCACCCACCCACCCCTCGCGCATTCATTCACCCACGCACCCAGCCCCTCGGGCATTCATTCATCCACCCACCCACCCCCTCGCACATTCATTCACCCAGCCCTCGCACATTCATTCACCCACCCACCCACCCCTCGTGCATTCATTCACCCATGCACCCACCCCCTCGGGCATTAATTCACCCACCCACCCACCCCCTCGAGCATTCGTTCACCCTCCCTCCAACCCCCTCGCGCATTCTTTAACCCATCCACACAAACCCTCGCACACTCATTCAACCACCCACCCAACTCTTCGCGCATTCTTTCACCGACCCACATACCGACCGTCACGTGTATTTAATCACCAACCGAACCACACCCTCGCGCCCCTATTCACCAACCCACCCACCCATCGCGCATTCATTCACCGACACACAAACCACCTAGCGCATTCATTCGCCCACCCACCCGGCCCATCGTGCATTCATTCACACACCCACAAACCACCTCATGCATTCATTCACTCACCCAAATCCCGCCTGGCGCATTCTTTCACCCACCCACCCACCCCCAGCACATTCATTGACCCACCCCCTCGCGCATTCTTTCGCCCACCCACCCACCCCTCGCGCATTCATTCACCCACCCACCCACCACTCGCGCTTTCTTTCAAACACTCACCAAACCTCGCGCACTTAATCACCCACCCAAGCACCCTTCTCACATTCATTCACCCTCCCACCCAACCCCAAGCACATACATTCACCCACACACACAGCCACTCGTACATTCATTCACACACCATCCCAACACCTCGTGCATTCATTCACCCACCCACCCACCCCCTCGCGCATTCATTCAACCACACACCCACACCCTCGCACATTCATTCACCCAACCAAACACCCCCTTGCTCATTCATTCACCCACCGACCCGAGCCCTCGCTCATTCATTCACCCACCCACCCGCTCCCTCGCTCATTCATTCACCCATCCTCCCGCCCCCTTGCTCATTCATTCACCCACCCACACACGCCTCGCGCATTCATTCACCCAGCGACCCACCCACACCTCTGGCATTCATTCACCCACCCAAACACCCCTCGCGCATTCATTCACCCACCCACCCACGCCCTCACGCATTCATTCACCCACCCACCCACCCCATCGCGCATTCATTCACCCACCCACTCACCCACTTGCGCATTCATTCATCCACCCACCCTTCCCTTCGCGCATTCATTCACCCACCCACCCAACGCCTCGTGCATTCATTCACACTCCCACCAACCCTCTCGCGCATTCTTTCACCCATCCACCCAACCCCTCGCACACTCATTCTACCACCCACCCAACTCTTCGCGCATTCTTTCACCGACCCACATACCGACCGTCACGCACATTTATTCACCAACCGACCCACACCCTCGCGCACTTATTCACCAACCCACCCACCCTTCGCGCATTCATTCACCGACCCACACACCACCTAGCGCATTCATTCGCCCACCCACCCGGCCCATCGCGCATTCATTTACACACCCACAAATCACCTCGTGCATTCATTCACTCACCCACATCCCGCCTGGCGCATTCTTTCACCCACCCACCCACCCCCTAGCACATTCATTCACCCACCCCCTCGCGCATTCATTCACCCACCCACCCACCCCTCACGCATTCATTCACCCACCCACCCACACCTCGCGCATTCATTCAACCACTCACCCACACCTCGCGCACTTATTCACCCACCCAAGCACCCTTCTCACATTCATTCACCCTCCCACCCAACCCCTAGCGCATTCATTCACCCACACACACAGCCACTCGGACATTCATTCACACACCAACTCAACACCTCGCGCATTCATTCACCCACCAACCCACCCCTTCGCGCATTCATTCAACCACACACCCACCCCCTCGCACATTCATTCACCCACCCAAACACCCCATTGCTCATTCATTCACCCACCCACCCGAGCCCTCGCTCATTCATTCACCCACCCACCCGCTCCCTCGCTCATTCATTCACCCACCCAGCCACCACACACGCATTCATTCACGCACCCACCCAGCCCTCGCGCATTCATTCACCCACACCTCGCGCATTCATTCACCCACCCACCCACCTCTCGCACATTCATTGACCCAACCACCCGCCCCTCGCGCATTCATTCACCCACCCACCCGCCCCTTGCGCATTCATTCACAAACCCACACGCCCCTCGCACATTCATTCACCCACTCACCCGCCCCTCGCGCATTCATTCACCCACACACCCGCCCCTCGCGCATTCATTCACCCACTCACCCGCCCCAAGCACATTAATTCAGACACACACCCGCCCTTGCACATTCATTCACACTCCCACCCACCCCTCGCGCATTCATTCACCCTCCCACCCACACCTCGCGCATTCATTCACCCACCAACCCACCCCTCGTGCATTCATTCACCCAGCCACCAACCCCTCGCGCATTCATTCACCCACACACCCACCCCATGCGCATTCATTCACCCACACACCCAACCCACGCGCATTCATTCACCCACATACCCACCCCGCGCGCATTCATTCACCCACCCACCCACCCCGCGCGCATTCATTCACCCACCCATCCACCCCGCGCGCATTCATTCACCCACCCACCCACCCCGCGCGCATTCATTCACCCACCCACCCACACCCGCGCATTCATTCACCCACCCACCCAGCCCTCGCGCATTCATTCACCCGCCCAAACAGCCCTCGCGCATTCATTCACCCACCCACCCAGCCCTCGCGCATTCATTCACCCACTCACCCAGCCCTCGAGCATTCATTCACCCACCCACCCAGCCCTCGCGCATTCATTGACCCACCCACCCAGCCCTCGCGCATTCAATCACCCAACCACCCACCCGTCGCGCATTCATTCACCCAGCCCTCCCGCTTTCATTCACCCACCCACCCAGCCCTCGCGTATTCATTCACCCACCCACCCATCCCTCGCGCATTCATTCACCCACCCACCCACCCCTCACGCATTAATTCACCCACCCACCCACCCCTCGCGCATTCATTCACCAGGCGACACACCCACACCTCCGGCATTCATTCACCCACCCACCCACCACACACACATTCATTCACCCAACCACCCACCCCCTCGTGCATTCATTCACCCACCCACCCACCCCCTCGCGCATTCATTCACCCACCCACCCACCCCCTCGCGCATTCATTCACCCTCCCACCAACCCCCTCGCGCATTCTTTCGCCCATCCACCCATCCCCTCGCGCATTCATTCAACCACCCACCCAACTCATCGCGCATTCTTTCAGCGACCCACATACCGACCGTCACGCGCATTTATTCACCAACCGACCTACACCCTCGCGCACATATTCACCAACCCACCCACCCTTCGCGCATTCATTCATCGAACCACACACCACCTAGCGCATTCATTCGCCCACCCACCCGGCCCATCGCGCATTCATTCACACACCCACAAACCACCTCGTGCATTCATTCACTCACCCACATCCCGCCTGGTGCATTCTTTCACCCACCCACCCACCCCCTAGCACATTCATTCACCCACCCCCTCGCGCATTCATTCGCCCACCCACACACCCCTCGCGCATTCATTCACCCACCCACCCACACCTCGCGCACTTAATCACCCACCCAAGCACTCTTCTCACATTCATTCACACTCCCACCCAACCCCTAGCGCATTCATTCACCCACACACACAGCCACTCGGACATTCATTCACACACCAAAACAACACCTCGCGCATTCATTCACCCACCCACCCACCCCCTCGCGCATTCATTCACCCACACACCCACCCCACGCGCATTCATTCACCCACCTACCCACCCCGCGCGCATTCATTCACCCACCCACCCACCCCTCGCTCATTCATTCACCCACTCACCCACCCCGCGCGCATTCATTCACCCACCCACCCACCCCGCGCGCATTCATTCACCCACCCACCCACACCCGCGCATTCATTCACCCACCCACCCAGCCCTCGCGCATTCATTCACCCGCCCAAACAGCCCTCGCGCATTCATTCACCCACCCACCCAGCCCTCGCGCATTCATTCACCCACCCACCCAGCCCTCGAGCATTCATTCACCCACCCACCCAGCCCTCGCGCATTCATTCACCCACCAACCCAGCCCTCGCGCATTCAATCACCCAACCACCCACCCCTCGCGCATTCATTCACCCAGCCCTCGCGCTTTCATTCACCCACCCACCCAGCCCTCGCGCATTCATTCACCCACCCACCCACCCCTCGCGCATTTATTCACCCACCCACCCACCCCTCACGCATTCATTCACCCACCCACCCACCCCTCGCGCATTCATTCACCAGGCGACCCACCCACACCTCTGGCATTCATTCACCCACCCACCCACCACACACACATTCATTCACCCAACCACCCACCCCTTCGTGCATTCATTCACCCACCCACCCACCCCCTCGCGCATTCATTCACCCACCCACCCACCCCCTCGCGCATTCATTCACCCTCCCACCAACCCCCTCGCGCATTCTATCGCCCATCCACCCATCCCCTCGCGCATCCATTCAACCACCCACCCAACTCATCGCGCATTCTTTCACCGACCCACATACCGACCGTCACGCGCATTTATTCACCTACCGACCTACACCCTCGCACACATATTCACCAACCCACCCACCCTTCGCGCATTCATTCACCGAACCACACACCACCTAGCGCATTCATTCGCCCACACACCCGGCCCATCGCGCATTCATTCACACACCCACAAACCACCTCGTGCATTCATTCACTCACCCACATCCCGCCTGGTGCATTCTTTCACCCACCCACCCACCCCCTAGCACATTCATTCACCCACCCCCTCGCGCATTCATTCGCCCACCCACACACCCCTCGCGCATTCATTCACCCACCCACCCACACCTCACGCACTTAATCACCCACCCAAGCACTCTTCTCACATTCATTCACACTCCCACCCAACCCCTAGCGCATTCATTCACCCACACACACAGCCACTCGGACATTCATTCACACACCAACCCAACACCTCACGCATTCATTCACCCACCCACCCACCCCCTCTCGCATTCATTCAAACACACACCCACCCCTTCGCACATTCATTCACCCTCACAAACAACACCTTGCTCATTCATCCACCCACCCACCCGAGCCCTCGCTCATTCATTCACCCAGCCACCCGCTCCCTCGCTCATTCATTCATCCATCCTCCCGCCCACTTGCTCATTCATTCACCCACCACCCACGCCTCACGCATTCATTCACCCAGCGACCCACCCACACCTCCACCATTCATTCACCCACCCACCCACCACACACGCATTCATTCACGCACCCACCCAGACCTCGCGCATTCATTCACCCACCCACACATAACTCGCACCTTCATTCACCCACCCACCCACCCCTCGCGCATTCATTCACCCACTCACCCGCCCCACGCGCATTCATTCACCCTCACAAACACCGCCTTGCTCATTCATTCACCCACCCACCCGAGCCCTCGCTCATTCATTCACCCAGCCAACCGCTCCGTCGCTCATTCATTCATCCATCCTCCCGCCCCCTTGCTCATTCATTCACCCACCCACCCCAGCCACGCGCATTCATTCACCCTCCCACCCACCCCTCGCGCATTCATTCACCCACCCACCCACCCCTCGCGCATTCATTCACCCACCCACCCACCCCTCGCGCATTCATTCACCCACCCACCTCTCGCGCATTCATTCACCCTCCCACCCAACCCCTAGCGCATTCATTCACCCACACACACAGCCACTCGGACATACATTCACACACCAACCCAACACCTCGCGCATTCATTCACCCACCCACTCACCCCCTCGCGCATTCATTCACCCTCCCACCCACACCTCGCGCATTCATTCTCCCACCCACCCACACCCGCGCATTCATTCACCCACCCACCCACCCCTCGCGCATTCATTCACCCACTCACCCACCCGTCGCGCATTCATTCACCCACCCACCCACCCCGCGCGCATTCATTCACCCACCCACCCGCCCCTCACGCATTCCTTCACCCACCCACCTGCCCCTCGCGCATTCCTTCACCCACCCACCCGCCCCTCGCGCATACATTCACCTACCCACCCACCCCTCGTGCATTCATTCAGACACCCACCCGCCCCTCGCACTTTCATTCACCCTCCCACCCACCCCTCGCTCATTCATTCACCCACCCACCCGCTCCCTCGCTCATTCATTCACCCATCCACCCGCCCCCTTCCTCATTCATTCACCCACCCACACACGCCTCGCGCAATCATTCACCCAGCCACCCACCCACACCTCGCGTATTCATTCACCCACCCACCTACCCCTCGCGCATTCATTCAACCACCCACCTACACCTCGCGCATTCATTCACCCACCCGCACACCCCTCGCGCATTCATTAACCCACCCGCCCACCCCTCGTGCATTCATTCACCCACCCGCCCACCCCTCGTGCATTCATTCACACACGCGCCCATCCCTCGCGCATTCATTCACCTTCCCGCCCACCCCTCGCGCATTCTTTCACCCACCCCGCCCACCCCTCGAGCATTCATTCACCCACGCGCCCACCCCTCACGCATTCATTCACCCACGCGCCCATCCCTCGCGCATTCATTCACCTTCCCGCCCACCCCTCGCGCATTCTTTCACCCACCCGCCCACCCCTTGTGCATTCATTCACCCACCCGCCCACCCCTCGCTCATTCATTCACCCACCCGCCCACCCCACGCGCATTCATTCACCCACCCGCCCACACCTCGCGCGTTCATTCACCCACCCGCCCACACCTCGCACATTCAGTCACCCACCCTCCCACCCCTCGTGCATTCATTCACCCACCCGCCCACCCCTCGCGCATTCAATCACCCACCCGCCCAACCCTCGCGCATTCATTCACCCACCCGTCCACCCCTCGCGCATTCATTCAGCCACCCGCCCACCCCTCGCGCATTCATTCACCCACCCGCCCACCCCTCGCGCATTCATTCACCCACCCGCACACCCCTCGTGAATTCATTCAACCACCCGCCCACCCCTCGCGCATTCATTCAACCACCCCGCCCGCCCCTTGCGCATTCATTCGCACACCCGCCCACCCATTGCGCATTCATTCATCCACCCACCCACCCCTCGCGCATTCATTCACCCACCCACCCACCCCTCGCGCATTCAAACACACACCCACACACCACTCGCGCATTTATTTACCAACCACCAACACCTCTCGCATTCATTCACCCCTCCACCCACCCATCCCGCATTTATTCACCAACTCACCCACCATTCGTGCATTCATTCACCCACCCACACAACCCCTAGCGCATTCATACACCAAAACATGCGGCCCCTCGCGCATTCACTCACACACTCACCCACCACCTCGCGCATTCATTCACCCACAACATACTGCCTCGCGCATTTATTCACCCACCCACCCAACCCCTCAGGCATTCATTCACCCAACCACCAACACCCTCAGGCATTCTTTCACCAAATACCCACCTCGCTCATTCATTCACCCACCCACCCGAGCTTTTGCTCATTCATTCACCCACCCAACCGTTCCCTCGCTCATTCATTCACCCACCCACCCACCCCCTCGCTCATTCATTCACCCAGCCACCCGCCCCCTCGCTCATTCATTCACCCACCCAAACCGCGCGCATTCATTCTCCCACCCACCCACCCCTCGCGCAATCATTCACCCACCCACCCACACCTCGCGCATTCATTCAACCACTCACCCACACCTCACGCACTTATTCACCCACCCAAGCACCCTTCTCACATTCATTCACCCTCACACCCACCCCTCGCGCATTCCTTCACCCACCCACCCACCCCTCGCGCATTCCTTCACCCACCCACCCACCCCTCGCGCATTCCTTCACCCACCCACCCACCCCACACGCATTCCTTCACACACCCACCCACCCCTCGCGCATTGCATCACCCACCCACCCACCCCTCGCGCATTCCTTCACGCACCCACCCACACCTCGCGCATTCATTCACCCACCCACCCACCCCTCGCGCATTCATTCACCCACCCACCCACCCCTTCGCGCATTCATTCACACACCGACCCACGCCTCACGCATTCATTCACCCACTCACACAGCCCTCGCGCATTCATTCACCCATCCACCCAGCCCTTGCGCATTCATTCACCCACCCACCCCTCGCGCATTTATTCACCCACCCACCCACCCCCTCGAGCATTCGTTCACCCTCCCACCAACCCCCTCGCGCATTCTTTAACCCATCCAAACAAACCCTCGCACACTCATTCAACCACCCACCCAACTCTTGGCGCATTCTATCACCGACCCACATATCGACCGTCACGCATATTTAATCACCAACCGAACCACACCCTCGCGCCCTTATTCACCAACCCACCCACCCATCGCGCATTCATTCACCGACCCACACACCACCTAGCGCATTCATTCGCCCACCCACCCGGCCCATCGCGCATTCATTCACACACCCACAAACCACCTCATGCATTCATTCACTCACCCACATCCCGCTTGGCACAATCTTTCACCCCCCCACCCACCCCTAGCACATTCATTGACCCACCCCCTCACGCATTCATTCGCCCACCCACCCACCCCTCGTGCATTCATTCACCCACCCACCCACCACTCGCGCTTTCATTCAACCACTCACCACAACTCGTGGACTTAATCACCCACCCAAGCACCCTTCTCACATTCATTCACCCTCCCACCCAACCCCTAGCACATACATTCACCCACACACACAGCCACTCGTACATTCATTCACACACCATCCCAACACCTCGTGCATTCATTCACCCACCCACCCACCCCCTCGCGCATTCATCAACCACACACCCACCCCCCTCGCACATTCATTCACCCAACCAAACACCCCCTTGCTCATTCATTCACCCACCGACCCGAGCCCTCGCTCATTCATTCACCCACCCACCCGAGCCCTCGCTCATTCATTCACCCATCCTCCCGCCCCCTTGCTCATTCATTCACCCACCCACCCACGCCTCGCACATTCATTCACCCAGCGACCCACCCACACCTCCGGCATTCATTCACCCACCCACCCACCACACACGCATTCATTCACCCACCCAAACACCCCCTCGCGCATTCATTCACCCACCCACCCACCCCCTCGTGCATTCATTCACCCACCCACCCACCCCATCGCGCATTCATTCACCCTCCCACCAACCCCCTTGCGCATTCTTTCGCACATCCACCCAACCCCTCGCACACTCATTCAACCACCCACCCTACTCTTTGCGCATTCATTCACCGACCCACATACCGACCGTCACGCACATTTATTCACCAACCGACCCACACCCTCGCGCACTTATTCACCAACCCAACCACCCTTCGCGCATTCATTCACCGACCCACACACCACCTAGCGCATTCATTCGCCCACCCACCCGGCCCATCGCGCATTCATTCACACACCCACAAACCACCTCGTGCATTCATTCACTCACCCACATCCCGCCTGGCGTATTCTTTCACCCACCCACCCACCCCCTAGCACATTCATTCAGCCACCCACCCACCCCTCGCGCATTCATTCACCCTCCCACCCACACCTCACGCATTCATTCACCCACCAACCCACCCATTGTGCATTCAATCACCCAGCCACCAACCCCTCGCGCATTCATTCACCCACCCACCCACCCCACGCGCATTCATTCACCCACCCACCCACCCCGCGCGCATTCATTCACCCACCCACCCACCCCGCGCGCATTCATTCACCCACCCACCTCTCGCGCATTCATTCACCCACCCACCCGCCCACCCCTTGCGTGTTCATTCACCCTCCCACCCGCCCCTCGTGCATTCATTCACCCACCCACCCGAGCACTCACTCATTCATTCACCCAACCACCCGAACCCTCGCGCATTCATTCACCCAAACACCCACCCCTCGTGCATTCATTCACCCACCCACCCACCCCTCGCGCATTCATTCACGCACCCACCCGCCCCTCACGCATTCCTTCACCCACACACCCCGCCCCTCGCGCATACATTCACCTACCCACCCGACCCTCGTGCATTCATTCAGACACCCACCCGCCCCTCGCGCTTTCATTCACCCTCCCACCCACCCCTCGCGCATTCATTCACCCTCCCACCAACCCCCTTGCGCATTCTTTCGCACATCCACCCAACCCCTCGCACACTCATTCAACCACCCACCCTACTCTTTGCGCATTCATTCACCGACCCACATACCGACCGTCACGCACATTTATTCACCAACCGACCCACACCCTCGCGCACTTATTCACCAACCCAACCACCCTTCGCGCATTCATTCACCGACCCACACACCACCTAGCGCATTCATTCGCCCACCCACCCGGCCCATCGCGCATTCATTCACACACCCACAAACCACCTCGTGCATTCATTCACTCACCCACATCCCGCCTGGCGTATTCTTTCACCCACCCACCCACCCCCTAGCACATTCATTCAGCCACCCACCCACCCCTCGCGCATTCATTCACCCTCCCACCCACACCTCACGCATTCATTCACCCACCAACCCACCCATTGTGCATTCAATCACCCAGCCACCAACCCCTCGCGCATTCATTCACCCACCCACCCACCCCACGCGCATTCATTCACCCACCCACCCACCCCGCGCGCATTCATTCACCCACCCACCCACCCCGCGCGCATTCATTCACCCACCCACCTCTCGCGCATTCATTCACCCACCCACCCGCCCACCCCTTGCGTGTTCATTCACCCTCCCACCCGCCCCTCGTGCATTCATTCACCCACCCACCCGAGCACTCACTCATTCATTCACCCAACCACCCGAACCCTCGCGCATTCATTCACCCAAACACCCACCCCTCGTGCATTCATTCACCCACCCACCCACCCCTCGCGCATTCATTCACGCACCCACCCGCCCCTCACGCATTCCTTCACCCACACACCCGCCCCTCGCGCATACATTCACCTACCCACCCGACCCTCGTGCATTCATTCAGACACCCACCCGCCCCTCGCGCTTTCATTCACCCTCCCACCCACCCCTCGCGCATTCATTCACCCTCCCACCCACACCTCACGCATTCATTCACCTTCCGACGGACCCCTTGCGCATTCATTCACCGTCCCACACAACCCTCGCGCATTCATTCACCCACCCACCCACCGCTCGTGCATTCATTCACCCACCAACCCACCCCTCGCGCATTCATTCACCCACACACCCACCACGTGCGCATTCATTCACCCACACACACACCACGCGAGCATTCAAACACCCACCCACCCAACCCTCACGCATTCATTCACCCACCCACCCACACCCGCGCATTCATTCACCCACCCTCCCACCCCTCGCGCATTCATTCACCCAGCCACCAAGCCCTCGCGCATTCATTCACCCACCCACCCACCCCTCGCGCATTCATAACCCACCCACCCAGCCCTCGTGCATTCATTCACCCACCCACCCAGCCCTCACGCATTCCATTCACCCACCCACCCAACCCTCGCGCATTCATTCACCCACCCACCCAGCCCTCGCGCATTGAATCACCCACCCACCCACCCCTCGCGCTTTCATTCACCCACCCACCCTGCCCTCGCGCATTCATTCACGCACCCACCCATGCCTCGCGCATTCATTAACCCATCCACCCAGACCTCGCTCATTCATTCACCCACCCACCCACCCCTCGCGCATTCATTCACCCACCCACCCACCCCTCGCGCATTCATAACCCACCCACCCCTCGCGCATTCATTCACCCACGCACCCACCCCCTCGGGCATTCATTCACCCACCCACCCAACCCCTCGCACATTCATTCACCCACCCCTCGCGCATTCATTCACCCACACACCCAGCCCTCGCGCATTCATTCACCCACCCACCCACCCCTCGCGCATTCATTCACCCACCCACCCACCCCTCGTGCATTCATTCACCCACCCACCCATCCCTCACGCATTCATTCACCCATGCACCCACGCCCTCGGGCATTCATTCACCCACCCACTCACCCACTTGCGCATTCATTCATCCACCCACCCTTCCCTTCGCGCATTCATTCACCCACCCACCCAACCCCTCGTGCATTCATTCACACTCCCACCAACCCTCTCGCGCATTCTTTCACCCATCCACCCAACCCCTCGCACACTCATTCTACCACCCACCCAACTCTTCGCGCATTCTTTCACCGACCCACATACCGACCATCACGCACATTTATTCACCAACCGACCCACATCCTCGCACACTTATTCACCAACACACCCACCCTTCACGCATTCATTCACCGATTCACTCACCACGCGCGCATTCATTCACCCACCCACACACCACGCGCGCATTCATTCACCCACCCACCCAACCCTCGCGCATTCATTCACCCACCCACCCACACCCGCGCATTCATTCACCCCCCTCCCACCCCTCGCGCATTCATTCACCCTCACAAACACCGCCTTGCTCATTCATTCACACACCCACCCGAGCCCTCGCTCAATCATTCACCCAGCCACCCGCTCCCTCGCTCATTCATTCATCCATCCTCCCGCCCCCTTGCTCATTCATTCACCCACCACCCACGCCTCGCGCATTCATTCACCCAGCGACCCACCCACACCTCCACCATTCATTCACCCACCCACCCACCACACACGCATTCATTCACGCACCCACCAAGACCTCGCGCATTTATTCACCCACCCACCCATAACTCGCACCTTCATTCACCCACCCACCCACCCCTCACGCATTCATTCACCCACCCACCCGCCACACGCGCATTCATTCACCCTCACAAACACCGCCTTGCTCATTCATTCACCCACCCACCCGAGCCCTCGCTCATTCATTCACCCAGCCACCCGCTCCCTCGCTCATTCATTCATCCATCCTCCCGCCCCCTTGCTCATTCATTCACCCACCCACCCATGCCTCGCGCATTCATTCACCCTCCCCACCCACCCCTCGCGCATTCATTCACCTACCCACCCACCCCTCGCGCATTCATTCACCCACCCACCTCTCGCGCATTTCATTCACCCACCCACCCGCCCACCCCTCGCGCGTTCATTCACCCTCCGACCCGCCCCTCGTGCATTCATTCACCCACCCACCCGAGCACTCGCTCATTCATTCACCCAACCACCCGCCCCTCGCGCATACATTCACCCAAACACCCGCACCTTGCGCATTCATTCACCCACCCACCCACCCCTCGCGCATTCATTCACCCTCCCACCCAACCACTAGCGCATTCATTCACCCACACACACAGCCACTCGGACATACATTCACACACCAACCCAACACCTCGCACATTCATTCACCCACCCACTCACCCCCTCGCGCATTCATTTACCCTCCCACCCCACACCTCGCGCATTCATTCTCCCACCCACCCACACCCGCGCATTCATTCACCCACCCACCCACCCCTCGCGCATTCATTCACCCACTCACCCACACCTCGCGCATTCATTCAACCACCCACCCCACCCCTCGCGCATTCATTCACCCACCCACCCGCCCCTCGCGCATTCATTCACCCCACCCACCCACCCCCTCGTGCATTCATTCACCCACCAACCCACCCCTCGCGCATTCATTCACCCACCCACCAACCCCTCGCGCATTCATTCACCCATACACCCACCACGCGCGCATTCATTCACCCACCCACACACCACACGCGCATTCATTCACCCACCCACCCCAACCCTCGCGCATTCATTCACCCACCCACCCACACCCGCGCATTCATTCACCCCCCTCCCACACCTCGCGCATTCATTCACCCACCCACCCAGCCCTCGCGCATTCATTCACCCACCCACCCACCCCTCGCGCAATCATAACCCACCCACCCTGCCCTCGTGCATTCATTCACCCACCCACCCAGCCCTCACGCATTCCATTCACCCACCCACCCAACCCTCGCACATTCATTCACCCACCCCTCGCGCATTCATTCACCCACCCACCTCTCGCGCATTCATTCACCCACCCACCCGCCCACCCCTCGCGCGTTCATTCACCCTCCCACCCGCCCCTCGTGCATTCATTCACCCACCCACCAGAGCACTCGCTCATTCATTCACCCAACCACCCGCCCCTCGCGCATTCATTCACCCAAACACCCGCCCCTCGCGCATTCATTCACCCACCCACCCACCCCTCGCGCATTCATTCACCCTCCCACCCAACCCCTAGCGCATTCATTCACCCACACACACAGCCACTCGGACATAAATTCACACACCAACCCAACACCTCGCGCATTCATTCTCCCT
Organism: Isurus oxyrinchus; assembly: GCA_026770705.1. NCBI lineage: Eukaryota > Metazoa > Chordata > Chondrichthyes > Lamniformes > Lamnidae > Isurus > Isurus oxyrinchus. The sequence goes on from JANJGN010001004.1 coordinate 164,822, forward strand.
CCCACCCACACCCGCGCATTCATTCACCCACCCACCCACCCCCTCGCGCATTCATTCACCCACTCACCCAACCCTCGCGCATTCATTCACCCACCCACCCACCCCTCGCGCATTCATTCACCCACCCACCCGCCCCTCACGCATTCCTTCACCCACCCACCCGCCCCTCGCGCATTCCTTCACCCACCCACCCGCCCCTCGCGCATACATTCACCTACCCACCCGCCCCTCGTGCATTCATTCAGACACCCACCCGCCCCTCGCGCTTTCATTCACCCTCCCACCCACCCCTCGCGCATTCATTCACCCTCCCACCCACACCTCGCGCATTCATTCACCTTCCCACGCACCCCTCGCGCATTCATTCACCCTCCCACACACCCCTCGCGCATTCATTCACCCACCCACCCACCCCTCGCTGATTCATTCACCCACCCGCCCACCCCTCGCGCATTCATTCACCCACCCGCCCACCCCTCGCGCATTCATTCACCCACCCGCACACCCCTCGCGCATTCATTCACCCACCCACCCACCCCTCGTGCATTCATTCACCCACCCACCCATCCCTCGTGCATTCATTCACCCATGCACCCACGCCCTCGGGCATTCATTCACCCACCCACCCACCCACTTGCGCATTCATTCATCCACCCACCCTCCCCTTCGCGCATTCATTCACCCACCCACCCACCACCTCGTGAATTCATTCACCCTCCCACAAACCCTCTCGCGCATTCTTTCACCCATCCACCCAACCCCTCGCACACTCATTCTACCACCCACCCAACTCTTCGCGCATTCTTTCACCGACCCACATACCGACCGTCACGCACATTTATTCACCAACCGACCCACACCCTCACGCACTTATTCACCAACCCACCCACCCTTCGCGCATTCATTCACCGACCCACACACCACCTAGCGCATTCATTCACCCACCATCCCGGCCCATCGCGCATTCATTCACACACCCACAAACCACCTCGTGCATTCATTCACTCACCCACATCCCACCTGGCGCATTCTTTCACCCACCCACCCACCCCCTAGCACATTCATTCAACCACCCCCTCGCGCATTCATTCGCCCACCCACCCACCCCTCGCGCATTCATTCACCCACCCACCCACACCTCGCGCATTCATTCAACCAATCACCAGACCTCGCGCACTTAATCACCCACCCAAGCACCCTTCTCACATTCATTCACCCTCTCACCCAACCCCTAGCACATTCATTCACCCACACACACAGCCACTCGGACATGCATTCACACACCAACCCAACACCTCGCGCAATCATTCACCCACACACTCACCCCCTCGCGCATTCATTCAGCCACACACCCACCCCTTGCACATTCATTCACCCACCCACCTCTCGCGCATTCATTCACCCACCCACCCGCCCACCCCTTGCGTGTTCATTCACCCTCCCACCCGCCCCTCGTGCATTCATTCAGCCACCCACCCGAGCACTCACTCATTCATTCACCCAACCACCCGCCCCTCGCGCATTCATTCACCCAAACACCCACCCCTCGTGCATTCATTCACCCACCCACCCACCCCTCGCGCATTCATTCACCCACCCACCCGCCCCTCACGCATTCCTTCACCCACCCACCAACACCCTCACGCATTCTTTCACCAAATACGCACCTCTCTCATTCATTCACCCACCCACCCGAAATTTCGCTCATTCATTCAACCACCCAACCGCTCCCTCGCTCATTCATTCATCCACCCACCCTCCCCCTCGCTCATTCATTCACCCACCCACCCGCCCCCTCGCTCATTCATTCACCCACCCACCCGCCCCCCTCGCTCATTCATTCACCCACCCACCCGCCCCCTCGCTCATTCATTCACCCACCAACACCGCACGCATTCATTCTCCCAACCACCCACACCTCGCGCATTCATTCACCCACCCACCCACACCTCGCGCATTCATTCAACCACTCAACCACACCTCGCGCACTTATTCACCCAGCCAAGCACCCTCCTCACATTCATTCACCCTCCCACCCACCCCCCCTCGCGCATTCATTCACCCACCCACCCACCCCCTCACGCATTCATTCACCCACCCACCCACCCCCTCACGCATTCATTCACCCACCCACCCCCGCCTCGCGCATTCATTCACCCACCCACCAACACCCTCACGCATTCTTTCTTCACCAAATACCCACCTCGCTCATTCATTCACCCACCCACCCGAACTTTCGCTCATTCATTCACCCACCCAACCGCTCCCTCGCTCATTCATTCACCCACCCACCCTCCCCCTCGCTCATTCATTCACCCACCCACCCGCCCCCTCGCTCATTCATTCACCCACCCACCCACCCCCTCGCTCATTCATTCACACACCCACCCGCCCCCTCGCTCATTTATTCACCCACCCACCCGCCCCCTCGCTCATTCATTCACCCACCAACACCGCGCGCATTCATTCTCCCACCCACCCACCCCTCGTGCATTCATTCACCCACCCACCCACACCTCACGCATTCATTCAACCACTCACCCACACCTCGCGCACTTATTCACCCAGCCAAGCACCCTCCTCACATTCATTCACCCTCCCACCCATCCCCTAGCGCATTGATTCACCCACCCACCCACCACCTCGCGCATTCATGCACCCAAACACCCACCCCCTCGCACATTCATTCACCCACCAACCCAACACCTCGTGCATTGATTCACCCACCCACCCACCCCCTTGCGCATTCATTCACCCACACACCCACCCCCTCGCACATTCATTCACCCACCCAAACACCCCCTTGCTCATTCATTCCCGCACCCACCCGAGCCCTCGCTCATTCATTCACCCACCCACCCGCTCCCTTGCTCATTCATTCAACCATCCTCCCGCCCCCTTGCTCATTCATTCACCCACCCACCCACGCCTCGCGCAATCATTCACCCAGCCACCCACCCACCCATCCGGCATTCATTCACCCACACACCCACCCCTCGCGCATTCATTCACCCACCCACCCGCCCCCTCGCTCATTCATTCACCCACCCACCCGCCCCCTCGCGCATTCATTCACCCACCCGCACACCCCTCGTGAATTCATTCAACCACCCGCCCACCCCTCGTGCATTCATTCAACCACCCGCCCGCCCCTTGCGCATTCATTCGCACACCCGCCCACCCCTCCCGCATTCATTCACCCACCCGCCCACCCCTTGCGCATTCATTCACCCGTCCGCCTACCCATTGCGCATTCATTCATCCACCCACCCACCCCTCGCGCATTCATTCACCCACCCATCCACCCCTCGTGCATTCAAACACACACCCACACACCACTCGCGCATTTATTTACCAACCACCAACACCTCTCGCATTCATTCACCCCTCCACCCACCCATCCCGCATTTATTCACCAACTCACCCACCATTCGTGCATTCATTCACCCACCCACACAACCCCTAGCGCATTCATACACCAAAACATGCGGCCCCTCGCGCATTCATTCACACACCCACCCACCACCTCGCGCATTCATTCACCCACAAACATACCGCCTCGCGCATTTATTCACCCACCCACCCAACCCCTCAGGCATTCATTCACCCAACCACCAACACCCTCAGGCATTCTTTCACCAAATACCCACCTTGCTCATTCATTCACCCACCCACCCGAGCTTTCGCTCATTCATTCACCCACCTAACCGCTCCCTCGCTCATTCATTCAACCACCCACCCGCCCCCTCGCTCATTCATTCACCCAGCCACCCGCCCCCTTGCTCATTCATTCACCCACCCAAACCGCGCGCATTCATTCTCCCACCCACCCACCCCTCGCGCATTCATTCACCCACCCACCCACACCTCGCGCATTCATTCAACCACTCACCCACACCTCGCGCACTTATTCACCCACCCAAGCACCCTTCTCACATTCATTCACCCTCACACCCACCCCTCGCGCATTCCTTCACCCACCCACCCACCCCACGCGCATTCCTTCACCCACCCACCCACCCCTCGCGCATTCCTTCACACACCCGCCCACCCCTCGCGCATTCCATCACCCACGCACCCACCCCTCGCGCATTCATTCACCCACCCACCCACCCCTTCGCGCATTCATTCACACACCGACCCACCCCTCACGCATTCATTCACCCACTCACACAGCCCTCGCGCATTCATTCACCCACCCACCCAGACCTCGCGCATTCATTCACCCACCCACCCAGCCCTCGCGCATTCATTCACCCACCCACCCCTCGCGCATTCATTCACCCACGCACCCAGCCCCTCGGGCATTCATTCATCCACCCACCCACCCCCTCGCACATTCATTCACCCAGCCCTCGCACATTCATTCACCCACCCACCCACCCCTCGTGCATTCATTCACCCATGCACCCACCCCCTCGGGCATTAATTCACCCACCCACCCACCCCCTCGAGCATTCGTTCACCCTCCCTCCAACCCCCTCGCGCATTCTTTAACCCATCCACACAAACCCTCGCACACTCATTCAACCACCCACCCAACTCTTCGCGCATTCTTTCACCGACCCACATACCGACCGTCACGCGTATTTAATCACCAACCGAACCACACCCTCGCGCCCTTATTCACCAACCCACCCACCCATCGCGCATTCATTCACCGACACACAAACCACCTAGCGCATTCATTCGCCCACCCACCCGGCCCATCGTGCATTCATTCACACACCCACCAACCACCTCATGCATTCATTCACTCACCCAAATCCCGCCTGGCGCATTCTTTCACCCACCCACCCACCCCCAGCACATTCATTGACCCACCCCCTCGCGCATTCATTCGCCCACCCACCCACCCCTCGCGCATTCATTCACCCACCCACCCACCACTCGCGCTTTCTTTCAACCACTCACCACACCTCGCGCACTTAATCACCCACCCAAGCACCCTTCTCACATTCATTCACCCTCCCACCCAACCCCAAGCACATACATTCACCCACACACACAGCCACTCGTACATTCATTCACACACCATCCCAACACCTCGTGCATTCATTCACCCACCCACCCACCCCCTCGCGCATTCATTCAACCACACACCCACACCCTCGCACATTCATTCACCCAACCAAACACCCCCTTGCTCATTCATTCACCCACCGACCCGAGCCCTCGCTCATTCATTCACCCACCCACCCGCTCCCTCGCTCATTCATTCACCCATCCTCCCGCCCCCTTGCTCATTCATTCACCCACCCACACACGCCTCGCGCATTCATTCACCCAGCGACCCACCCACACCTCTGGCATTCATTCACCCACCCACCCACCACACACGCATTCATTCACCCACCCAAACACCCCCTCGCGCATTCATTCACCCACCCACCCACGCCCTCACGCATTCATTCACCCACCCACCCACCCCATCGCGCATTCATTCACCCTCCCACCAACCCCCTTGCGCATTCTTTCACACATCCACCCAACCCCTCGCACACTCATTCAACCACCCACCCTACTCTTTGCGCATTCATTCACCGACCCACATACCGACCGTCACGCACATTTATTCACCAACCGACCCACACCCTCGCGCACTTATTCACCAACCCACCCACCCTTCGCGCATTCATTCACCGACCCACACACCACCTAGCGCATTCATTCGCCCACCCACCCGGCCCATCGCGCATTCATTCACACACCCACAAATCACCTCGTGCATTCATTCACTCACCCACATCCCGCCTGGCGCATTCTTTCACCCACCCACCCACCCCCTAGCACATTCATTCACCCACCCCCTCGCGCATTCATTCACCCACCCACCCACCCCTCACGCATTCATTCACCCACCCACCCACACCTCGCGCATTCATTCAACCACTCACCCACACCTCGCGCACTTATTCACCCACCCAAGCACCCTTCTCACATTCATTCACCCTCCCACCCAACCCCTAGCGCATTCATTCACCCACACACACAGCCACTCGGACATTCATTCACACACCAACTCAACACCTCGCGCATTCATTCACCCACCAACCCACCCCTTCGCGCATTCATTCAACCACACACCCACCCCCTCGCACATTCATTCACCCACCCAAACACCCCATTGCTCATTCATTCACCCACCCACCCGAGCCCTCGCTCATTCATTCACCCACCCACCCGCTCCCTCGCTCATTCATTCACCCACCCAGCCACCACACACGCATTCATTCACGCACCCACCCAGCCCTCGCGCATTCATTCACCCACACCTCGCGCATTCATTCACCCACCCACCCACCCCTCGTGCATTCATTCACCCATGCACCCACCCCCTCGGGCATTAATTCACCCACCCACCCACCCCCTCGAGCATTCGTTCACCCTCCCTTCAACCCCCTCGCGCATTCTTTAACCCATCCACACAAACCCTCGCACACTCATTCAACCACCCACCCAACTCTTCGCGCATTCTTTCACCGACCCACATACCGACCGTCACGCGTATTTAATCACCAACCGAACCACACCGTCGCGCCCTTATTCACCAACCCACCCTCCCATCGCGCATTCATTCACCGACACACAAACCACCTAGTGCATTCATTCGCCAACCCACCCGGCCCATCGCACATTCATTCACACACCCAGAAACCACCTCGTGCATTCATTCACTCACCCAAATCCCGCCTGGCGCATTCTTTCACCCACCCACCCACCCCCAGCACATTCATTGACCCACCCCCTCGCGCATTCATTCGCCCACCCACCCACCCCTCGCGCATTCATTCACCCACCCACCCACCACTCGCGCTTTCTTTCAACCACTCACCACACCTCGCGCACTTAATCACCCACCCAAGCACCCTTCTCACATTCATTCACCCTCCCACCCAACCCCAAGCACATACATTCACCCACACACACAGCCACTCGTACATTCATTCACACACCATCCCAACACCTCGTGCATTCATTCACCCACCCACCCACCCCCTCGCGCATTCATTCAACCACACACCCACACCCTCGCACATTCATTCACCCAACCAAACACCCCCTTGCTCATTCATTCACCCACCGACCCGAGCCCTCGCTCATTCATTCACCCACCCACCCGCTCCCTCGCTCATTCATTCACCCATCCTCCCGCCCCCTTGCTCATTCATTCACCCACCCACACACGCCTCGCGCATTCATTCACCCAGCGACCCACCCACACCTCTGGCATTCATTCACCCACCCACCCACCACACACGCATTCATTCACCCACCCAAACACCCCCTCGCGCATTCATTCACCCACCCACCCACGCCCTCACGCATTCATTCACCCACCCACCCACCCCATCGCGCATTCATTCACCCTCCCACCAACCCCCTTGCGCATTCTTTCACACATCCACCCAACCCCTCGCACACTCATTCAACCACCCACCCTACTCTTTGCGCATTCATTCACCGACCCACATACCGACCGTCACGCACATTTATTCACCAACCGACCCACACCCTCGCGCACTTATTCACCAACCCACCCACCCTTCGCGCATTCATTCACCGACCCACACACCACCTAGCGCATTCATTCGCCCACCCACCCGGCCCATCGCGCATTCATTCACACACCCACAAATCACCTCGTGCATTCATTCACTCACCCACATCCCGCCTGGCGCATTCTTTCACCCACCCACCCACCCCCTAGCACATTCATTCACCCACCCCCTCGCGCATTCATTCACCCACCCACCCACCCCTCACGCATTCATTCACCCACCCACCCACACCTCGCGCATTCATTCAACCACTCACCCACACCTCGCGCACTTATTCACCCACCCAAGCACCCTTCTCACATTCATTCACCCTCCCACCCAACCCCTAGCGCATTCATTCACCCACACACACAGCCACTCGGACATTCATTCACACACCAACTCAACACCTCGCGCATTCATTCACCCACCAACCCACCCCTTCGCGCATTCATTCAACCACACACCCACCCCCTCGCACATTCATTCACCCACCCAAACACCCCATTGCTCATTCATTCACCCACCCACCCGAGCCCTCGCTCATTCATTCACCCACCCACCCGCTCCCTCGCTCATTCATTCACCCACCCAGCCACCACACACGCATTCATTCACGCACCCACCCAGCCCTCGCGCATTCATTCACCCACACCTCGCGCATTCATTCACCCACACACCCACCTCTCGCACATTCATTGACCCAACCACCCGCCCCTTGCGCATTCATTCACCCACCCACCCGCGCCTTGCGCATTCATTCACAAACCCACACGCCCCTCGCACATTCATTCACACACCCACCCGCCCCTCGCGCATTCATTCACCCACACACCCACCCCTCGCGCATTCATTCACCCACTCACCCGCCCCAAGCACATTAATTCAGACACCCACCCGCCCTTGCACATCCATTCACACTCCCACCCACCCCTCGCGCATTCATTCACCCTCCCACCCACACCTCGCGCATTCATTCACCCTCCCACGCACCACTCACGCATTCATTCACCCACCAACCCACCCCTCGTGCATTCATTCACCCAGCCACCAACCCCTCGCGCTTTCATTCACCCACACACCCACCCCACGCGCATTCATTCACCCACACACCCAAACCACGCGCATTCATTCACCCACATACCCACCCCGCGCGCATTCATTCACCCACCCACCCACCCCGCGCGCATTCATTCACCCACCCACCCACCCCGCGCGCATCCATTCACCCACCCATCCACCCCGCGCGCATTCATTCACCCACCCACCCACCCCGCGCGCATTCATTCACCCACCCACCCACACCCGCGCATTCATTCACCCACCCACCCAGCCCTCGCGCATTCATTCACCCGCCCAAACAGCCCTCGCGCATTCATTCACCCACCCACCCAGCCCTCGCGCATTCATTCACCCACTCACCCAGCCCTCGAGCATTCATTCACCCACCCACCCAGCCCTCGCGCATTCATTGACCCACCCACCCAGCCCTCGCGCATTCAATCACCCAACCACCCACCCCTCGCGCATTCATTCACCCAGCCCTCGCGCTTTCATTCACCCACCCACCCACCCCTCGCGCATTCATTCACCCACCCACCCACCCCTCACGCATTAATTCACCCACCCACCCACCCCTCGCGCATTCATTCACCAGGCGACACACCCACACCTCCGGCATTCATTCACCCAACCACACACCCCTCGCGCATTCATTCACCCAGCCCTCGCGCTTTCATTCACCCACCCACCCAGCCCTCGCGTATTCATTCACCCAACCACCCACCCACTCGTGCATTCATTCACCCACCCACCCACCCCCTCGCGCATTCATTCACCCACCCACCCACCCCCTCGCGCATTCATTCACCCTCCCACCAACCCCCTCGCGCATTCTTTCGCCCATCCACCCATCCCCTCGCGCATTCATTCAACCACCCACCCAACTCATCGCGCATTCTTTCACCGACCCACATACCGACCGTCACGCGCATTTATTCACCAACCGACCTACACCCTCGCGCACATATTCACCAACCCACCCACCCTTCGCGCATTCATTCACCGAACCACACACCACCTAGCGCATTCATTCGCCCACCCACCCGGCCCATCGCGCATTCATTCACACACCCACAAACCACCTCGTGCATTCATTCACTCACCCACATCCCGCCTGGTGCATTCTTTCACCCACCCACCCACCCACCCCCTAGCACATTCATTCACCCACCCCCTCACGCATTCATTCGCCCACCCACACACCCCTCGCGCATTCATTCACCCACCCACCCACACCTCGCGCACTTAATCACCCACCCAAGCACTCTTCTCACATTCATTCACACTCCCACCCAACCCCTAGCGCATTCATTCACCCACACACACAGCCACTCGGACATTCATTCACACACCAACTCAACACCTCACGCATTCATTCACCCACCCACCCACCCCCTCGCGCATTCATTCACCCACACACCCACCCCACGCGCATTCATTCACCCACCTACCCACCCCGCGCGCATTCATTCACCCACCCACCCACCCCGCGCGCATTCATTCACCCACTCACCCACCCCGCGCGCATTCATTCACGCACCCACCCACCCCGCGCGCATTCATTCACCCACCCACCCACACCCGCGCATTCATTCACCCACCCACCCAGCCCTCGCGCATTCATTCACCCACCCACCCAGCCCTCGAGCATTCATTCACCCACCCACCCAGCCCTCGCGCATTCATTCACCCACCCACCCACCCCATCGCGCATTCATTCACCCTCCCACCAACCCCCTTGCGCATTCTTTCACACATCCACCCAACCCCTCGCACACTCATTCAACCACCCACCCTACTCTTTGCGCATTCATTCACCGACCCACATACCGACCGTCACGCACATTTATTCACCAACCGACCCACACCCTCGCGCACTTATTCACCAACCCACCCACCCTTCGCGCATTCATTCACCGACCCACACACCACCTAGCGCATTCATTCGCCCACCCACCCGGCCCATCGCGCATTCATTCACACACCCACAAATCACCTCGTGCATTCATTCACTCACCCACATCCCGCCTGGCGCATTCTTTCACCCACCCACCCCACCCCCTAGCACATTCATTCACCCACCCCCTCGCGCATTCATTCACCCACCCACCCACCCCTCACGCATTCATTCACCCACCCACCCACACCTCGCGCATTCATTCAACCACTCACCCACACCTCGCGCACTTATTCACCCACCCAAGCACCCTTCTCACATTCATTCACCCTCCCACCCAACCCCTAGCGCATTCATTCACCCACACACACAGCCACTCGGACATTCATTCACACACCAACTCAACACCTCGCGCATTCATTCACCCACCAACCCACCCCTTCGCGCATTCATTCAACCACACACCCACCCCCTCGCACATTCATTCACCCACCCAAACACCCCATTGCTCATTCATTCACCCACCCACCCGAGCCCTCGCTCATTCATTCACCCACCCACCCGCTCCCTCGCTCATTCATTCACCCACCCAGCCACCACACACGCATTCATTCACGCACCCACCCAGCCCTCGCGCATTCATTCACCCACACCTCGCGCATTCATTTTCCCACCCACCCACCTCTCGCACATTCATTGACCCAACCACCCGCCCCTCGCGCATTCATTCACCCACCCACCCGCCCCTTGCGCATTCATTCACAAACCCACACGCCCCTCGCACATTCATTCACCCACCCACCCGCCCCTCGCGCATTCATTCACCCACATACCCGGCCCTCGAGCATTCATTCACCCACTCACCCGCCCCAAGCACATTAATTCAGACACCCACCCGCCCTTGCACATCCATTCACACTCCCACCCACCCCTCGCGCATTCATTCACCCTCCCACCCACACCTCGCGCATTCATTCACTCTCCCACGCACCACTCACGCATTCATTCACCCACCAACCCACCCCTCGTGCATTCATTCACCCAGCCACCAACCCCTCGCGCATTCATTCACCCACACACCCACCCCACGTGCATTCATTCACCCACACACCCACCCCACGCGCATTCATTCACCCACATACCCACCCCGCGCGCATTCATTCACCCACCCACCCCACCCCGCACGCATTCATTCACCCACCCATCCACCCCGCGCGCATTAATTCACCCACCCACCCCACCCCCGCGCGCATTCATTCACCCACCCACCCACACCCCGCGCATTCATTCACCCACCCACCCAGCCCTCGCGCATTCATTCACCCGCCCAAACAGCCCTCGCGCATTCATTCACCCACCCACCCAGCCCTCGCGCATTCATTCACCCACTCACCCAGACCTCGAGCATTCATTCACCCACCCACCCAGCCCTTGCGCATTCATTGACCCACCCACCCAGCCCTCGCGCATTCAATCACCCAACCACCAACCCCTCGCGCATTCATTCACCCAGCCCTCGCGCTTTCATTCACCCACCCACCCAGCCCTCGCGTATTCATTCACCCACCCACCCACCCCTCGCGCATTCATTCACCCACCCACCCACCCCTCACGCATTAATTCACCCACCCACCCACCCCTCGCGCATTCATTCACCAGGCGACACACCCACACCTCCGGCATTCATTCACCCACCCACCCACCACACACACATTCATTCACCCAACCACCCACCCCCTCGTGCATTCATTCACCCACCCACCCACCCCCTCGCGCATTCATTCACCCACCCACCCACCCCCTCGCGCATTCATTCACCCTCCCACCAACCCCCTCGCGCATTCTTTCGCCCATCCACCCATCCCCTCGCGCATTCATTCAACCACCCACCCAACTCATCGCGCATTCTTTCACCGACCCACAACCGACCGTCACGCGCATTTATTCACCAACCGACCTACACCCTCGCGCACATATTCACCAACCCACCCACCCTTCGCGCATTCATTCACCGAACCACACACCACCTAGCGCATTCATTCGCCCACCCACCCGGCCCCATCGCGCATTCATTCACACACCCACAAACCACCTCGTGCATTCATTCACTCACCCACATCCCGCCTGGTGCATTCTTTCACCCACCCACCCACCCCCTAGCACATTCATTCACCCACCCCCTCGCGCATTCATTCGCCCACCCACACACCCCTCGCGCATTCATTCACCCACCCACCCACACCTCGCGCACTTAATCACCCACCCAAGCACTCTTCTCACATTCATTCACACTCCCACCCAACCCCTAGCGCATTCATTCACCCACACACACAGCCACTCGGACATTCATTCACACACCAAACCAACACCTCGCGCATTCATTCACCCACCCACCCACCCCCTCGCGCATTCATTCACCCACACACCCACCCCACGCGCATTCATTCACCCACCTACCCACCCCGCGCGCATTCATTCACCCACCCACCCACCCCGCGCGCATTCATTCACCCACCCACCCACCCCGCGCGCATTCATTCACCCACCCACCCACACCCGCGCATTCATTCACCCACCCACCCAGCCCTCGCGCATTCATTCACACGCCCAAACAGCCCTCGCGCATTCATTCACCCACCCACCCAGCCCTCGCGCATTCATTCACCCACCCACCCAGCCCTCGAGCATTCATTCACCCACCCACCCAGCCCTCGCGCATTCATTCACCCACCCACCCAGCCCTCGCGCATTCAATCACCCAACCACCCACCCCTCGCGCATTCATTCACCCAGCCCTCGCGCTTTCATTCACCCACCCACCCAGCCCTCGCGCATTCATTCACCCACCCACCCACCCCTCGTGCATTTATTCACCCACCCACCCACCCCTCACGCATTCATTCACCCACCCACCCACCCCTCGCGCATTCATTCACCAGGCGACCCACCCACACCTCTGGCATTCATTCACCCACCCACCCACCACACACACATTCATTCACCCAACCACCCACCCCTTTGTGCATTCATTCACCCACCCACCCACCCCCTCGCGCATTCATTCACCCACCCACCCACCCCCTCACGCATTCATTCACCCTCCCACCAACCCCCTCGCGCATTCTTTCGCCCATCCACCCATCCCCTCGCGCATTCATTCAACCACCCACCCAACTCATCGCGCATTCTTTCACCGACCCACATACCGACCGTCACGCGCATTTATTCACCCACCGACCTACACCCTCGCACACATATTCACCAACCCACCCACCCTTCGTGCATTCATTCACCGAACCACACACCACCTAGCGCATTCATTCGCCCACACACCCGGCCCATCGCGCATTCATTCACACACCCACAAACCACCTCGTGCATTCATTCACTCACCCACATCCCGCCTGGTGCATTCTTTCACCCACCCACCCACCCCCTAGCACATTCATTCACCCACCCCCTCGCGCATTCATTCGCCCACCCACACACCCCTCGCGCATTCATTCACCCACCCACCCACACCTCGCGCACTTAATCACCCACCCAAGCACTCTTCTCACATTCATTCACACTCCCACCCAACCCCTAGCGCATTCATTCACCCACACACACAGCCACTCGGACATTCATTCACACACCAACGCAACACCTCGCGCATTCATTCACCCACCGACCCACCCCCTCGCGCATTCTTTCAAACACACACACACCCCCTCGCACATTCATTCCCCCTCACAAACAACGCCTTGCTCATTCATCCACCCACCCACCCGAGCCTTCGCTCATTCATTCACCCAGCCACCCGCTCCCTCGCTCATTCATTCATCCATCCTCCCGCCCACTTGCTCATTCATTCACCCACCACCCACGCCTCGCGCATTCATTCACCCAGCGACCCACCCACACCTCCACCATTCATTCACCCACCCACCCACCACACACGCATTCATTCACGCACCCACCCAGACCTCGCGCATTCATTCACCCACCCACACATAACTCGCACCTTCATTCACCCACCCACCCACCCCTCGCGCATTCATTCACCCACCCACCCGCCCCACGCGCATTCATTCACCCTCACAAACACCGCCTTGCTCATTCATTCACCCACCCACCCGAGCCCTCGCTCATTCATTCACCCAGCCACCCGCTCCCTCGCTCATTCATTCATCCATCCTCCCGCCCCCTTGCTCATTCATTCACCCACCCACCCCAGCCACGCGCATTCATTCACCCTCCCACCCACCCTCGCGCATTCATTCACCCACCCACCCACCCCTCGCGCATTCATTCACCCACCCACCCACCCCTCGCGCATTCATTCACCCACCCACCCACCCCTCGCGCATTCATTCACCCACCCACCTCTCGCGCATTCATTTACCCACCCACCCGCCCACCCCTTGCGTGTTCATTCACCCTCCCACCCGCCCCTCGTGCATTCATTCACCCACCCACCCGAGCATTCGCTCATTCATTCACCCAACCACCCGCCCCTCGCGCATTCATTCACCCACCCACCCACCCCTCGCGCATTCATTCAACCTCCCACCCAACCCCTAGGGCATTCATTCACCCACACACACAGCCACTCGGACATACATTCACACACCAACCCAACACCTCGCGCATTCATTCACCCACCTACTCACCCCCTCGCGCATTCATTCACCCTCCCACCCACACCTCGCGCATTCATTCTCCCACCCACCCACACCCGCGCATTCATTCACCCACCCACCCACCCCTCGCGCATTCATTCACCCACTCACCCACCCGTCGCGCATTCATTCACCCACCCACCCACCCCGCGCGCATTCATTCACCCACCCACCCGCCCCTCACGCATTCCTTCACCCACCCACCCGCCCCTCGCGCATTCCTTCACCCACCCACCCGCCCCTCGCGCATACATTCACCTAACCACCCACCCCTCGTGCATTCATTCAGACACCCACCCGCCCCTCGCACTTTCATTCACCCTCCCACCCACCCCTCGCTCATTCATTCACCCACCCACCCGCTCCCTCGCTCATTCATTCACCCATCCACCCGCCCCCTTCCTCATTCATTCACCCACCCACACACGCCTCGCGCAATCATTCACCCAGCCACCCACCCACACCTCGCGTATTCATTCACCCACCCACCTACCCCTCGCGCATTCATTCAACCACCCACTTACACCTCGCGCATTCATTCACCCACCCGCACACCCCTCGCGCATTCATTCACCCACCCGCCCACCCCCTCGTGCATTCATTCACCCACCCGCCCACCCCTCGTGCATTCATTCACACACGCGCCCATCCCTCGCGCATTCATTCACCTTCCCGCCCACCCCTCGCGCATTCTTTCACCCACCCGCCCACCCCTCGAGCATTCATTCACCCACGCGCCCACCCCCTCACGCATTCATTCACCCACGCGCCCATCCCTCGCGCATTCATTCACCTTCCCGCCCACCCCTCGCGCATTCTTTCACCCACCCGCCCACCCCTCGTGCATTCATTCACCCACCCGCCCACCCCTCGCTCATTCATTCACCCACCCGCCCACCCCACGCGCATTCATTCACCCACCCACCCACACCTCGCGCGTTCATTCACCCACCCGCCCACACCTCGCACATTCAGTCACCCACCCTCCCACCCCTCATGCATTCATTCACCCACCCGCCCACCCCTCGTGCATTCAATCACCCACCCTCCCACCCCTCGCGCATTCATTCACCCACCCGCACACCCCTCGCGCATTCATTCACCCACCCACCCACCCCTCGTGCATTCATTCACCCACCCACCCATCCCTCGTGCATTCATTCACCCATGCACCCACGCCCTCGGGCATTCATTCACCCACCCACCCACCCACTTGCGCATTCATTCATCCACCCACCCTCCCCTTCGCGCATTCATTCACCCACCCACCCACCACCTCGTGCATTCATTCACCCTCCCACAAACCCTCTCGCGCATTCTTTCACCCATCCACCCAACCCCTCGCACACTCATTCTACCACCCACCCAACTCTTCGCGCATTCTTTCACCGACCCACATACCGACCGTCACGCACATTTATTCACCAACCGACCCACACCCTCACGCACTTATTCACCAACCCACCCACCCTTCGCGCATTCATTCACCGACCCACACACCACCTAGCGCATTCATTCACCCACCATCCCGGCCCATCGCGCATTCATTCACACACCCACAAACCACCTCGTGCATTCATTCACTCACCCACATCCCACCTGGCGCATTCTTTCACCCACCCACCCACCCCCTAGCACATTCATTCAACCACCCCCTCGCGCATTCATTCGCCCACCCACCCACCCCTCGCGCATTCATTCACCCACCCACCCACACCTCGCGCATTCATTCAACCAATCACCAGACCTCGCGCACTTAATCAGCCACCCAAGCACCCTTCTCACATTCATTCACCCTCTCACCCAACCCCTAGCACATTCATTCACCCACACACACAGCCACTCGGACATGCATTCACACACCAACCCAACACCTCGCGCAATCATTCACCCACACACTCACCCCCTCGCGCATTCATTCAGCCACACACCCACCCCTTGCACATTCATTCACCCACCCACCTCTCACGCATTCATTCACCCACCCACCCGCCCACCCCTTGCGTGTTCATTCACCCTCCCACCCGCCCCTCGTGCATTCATTCACCCACCCACCCGAGCACTCACTCATTCATTCACCCAACCACCCGCCCCTCGCGCATTCATTCACCCAAACACCCACCCCTCGTGCATTCATTCACCCACCCACCCACCCCTCGCGCATTCATTCACCCACCCACCCGCCCCCTCACGCATTCCTTCACCCACCCACCAACACCCTCACGCATTCTTTCACCAAATACGCACCTCTCTCATTCATTCACCCACCCACCCGAAATTTCGCTCATTCATTCAACCACCCAACCGCTCCCTCGCTCATTCATTCATCCACCCACCCTCCCCCTCGCTCATTCATTCACCCACCCACCCGCCCCCTCGCTCATTCATTCACCCACCCACCCGCCCCCTCGCTCATTCATTCACCCACCCACCCGCCCCCTCGCTCATTCATTCACCCACCAACACCGCACGCATTCATTCTCCCAACCACCCACACCTCGCGCATTCATTCACCCACCCACCCACACCTCGCGCATTCATTCAACCACTCAACCACACCTCGCGCACTTATTCACCCAGCCAAGCACCCTCCTCACATTCATTCACCCTCCCACCCACCCCCTCGCGCATTCATTCACCCACCCACCCACCCCCTCACGCATTCTTTCACCCACCCACCCACCCCCTCACGCATTCATTCACCCACCCACCCCCGCCTCGCGCATTCATTCACCCACCCACCAACACCCTCACGCATTCTTTCACCAAATACCCACCTCGCTCATTCATTCACCCACCCACCCGAACTTTCGCTCATTCATTCACCCACCCAACCGCTCCCTCGCTCATTCATTCACCCACCCACCCTCCCCCTCGCTCATTCATTCACCCACCCACCCGCCCCCTCGCTCATTCATTCACCCACCCACCCACCCCCTCGCTCATTCATTCACACACCCACCCGCCCCCTCACTCATTCATTCATCCATCCTCCCGCCCCCTTGCTCATTCATTCACCCACCCACCCCAGCCACGCGCATTCATTCACCCTCCCACCCACCCTCGCGCATTCATTCACCCACCCACCCACCCCTCGCGCATTCATTCACCCACCCACCCACCCCTCGCGCATTCATTCACCCACCCACCCACCCCTCGCGCATTCATTCACCCACCCACCTCTCGCGCATTCATTTACCCACCCACCCGCCCACCCCTTGCGTGTTCATTCACCCTCCCACCCGCCCCTCGTGCATTCATTCACCCACCCACCCGAGCATTCGCTCATTCATTCACCCAACCACCCGCCCCTCGCGCATTCATTCACCCACCCACCCACCCCTCGCGCATTCATTCAACCTCCCACCCAACCCCTAGGGCATTCATTCACCCACACACACAGCCACTCGGACATACATTCACACACCAACCCAACACCTCGCGCATTCATTCACCCACCTACTCACCCCCTCGCGCATTCATTCACCCTCCCACCCACACCTCGCGCATTCATTCTCCCACCCACCCACACCCGCGCATTCATTCACCCACCCACCCACCCCTCGCGCATTCATTCACCCACTCACCCACCCGTCGCGCATTCATTCACCCACCCACCCACCCCGCGCGCATTCATTCACCCACCCACCCGCCCCTCACGCATTCCTTCACCCACCCACCCGCCCCTCGCGCATTCCTTCACCCACCCACCCGCCCCTCGCGCATACATTCACCTAACCACCCACCCCTCGTGCATTCATTCAGACACCCACCCGCCCCTCGCACTTTCATTCACCCTCCCACCCACCCCTCGCTCATTCATTCACCCACCCACCCGCTCCCTCGCTCATTCATTCACCCATCCACCCGCCCCCTTCCTCATTCATTCACCCACCCACACACGCCTCGCGCAATCATTCACCCAGCCACCCACCCACACCTCGCGTATTCATTCACCCACCCACCTACCCCTCGCGCATTCATTCAACCACCCACTTACACCTCGCGCATTCATTCACCCACCCGCACACCCCTCGCGCATTCATTCACCCACCCGCCCACCCCTCGTGCATTCATTCACCCACCCGCCCACCCCTCGTGCATTCATTCACACACGCGCCCATCCCTCGCGCATTCATTCACCTTCCCGCCCACCCCTCGCGCATTCTTTCACCCACCCGCCCACCCCTCGAGCATTCATTCACCCACGCGCCCACCCCTCACGCATTCATTCACCCACGCGCCCATCCCTCGCGCATTCATTCACCTTCCCGCCCACCCCTCGCGCATTCTTTCACCCACCCGCCCACCCCTCGTGCATTCATTCACCCACCCGCCCACCCCTCGCTCATTCATTCACCCACCCGCCCACCCCACGCGCATTCATTCACCCACCCACCCACACCTCGCGCGTTCATTCACCCACCCGCCCACACCTCGCACATTCAGTCACCCACCCTCCCACCCCTCATGCATTCATTCACCCACCCGCCCACCCCTCGTGCATTCAATCACCCACCCTCCCACCCCTCGCGCATTCATTCACCCACCCGCACACCCCTCGCGCATTCATTCACCCACCCACCCACCCCTCGTGCATTCATTCACCCACCCACCCATCCCTCGTGCATTCATTCACCCATGCACCCACGCCCTCGGGCATTCATTCACCCACCCACCCACCCACTTGCGCATTCATTCATCCACCCACCCTCCCCTTCGCGCATTCATTCACCCACCCACCCACCACCTCGTGCATTCATTCACCCTCCCACAAACCCTCTCGCGCATTCTTTCACCCATCCACCCAACCCCTCGCACACTCATTCTACCACCCACCCAACTCTTCGCGCATTCTTTCACCGACCCACATACCGACCGTCACGCACATTTATTCACCAACCGACCCACACCCTCACGCACTTATTCACCAACCCACCCACCCTTCGCGCATTCATTCACCGACCCACACACCACCTAGCGCATTCATTCACCCACCATCCCGGCCCATCGCGCATTCATTCACACACCCACAAACCACCTCGTGCATTCATTCACTCACCCACATCCCACCTGGCGCATTCTTTCACCCACCCACCCACCCCCTAGCACATTCATTCAACCACCCCCTCGCGCATTCATTCGCCCACCCACCCACCCCTCGCGCATTCATTCACCCACCCACCCACACCTCGCGCATTCATTCAACCAATCACCAGACCTCGCGCACTTAATCAGCCACCCAAGCACCCTTCTCACATTCATTCACCCTCTCACCCAACCCCTAGCACATTCATTCACCCACACACACAGCCACTCGGACATGCATTCACACACCAACCCAACACCTCGCGCAATCATTCACCCACACACTCACCCCCCTCGCGCATTCATTCAGCCACACACCCACCCCTTGCACATTCATTCACCCACCCACCTCTCACGCATTCATTCACCCACCCACCCGCCCACCCCTTGCGTGTTCATTCACCCTCCCACCCGCCCCTCGTGCATTCATTCACCCACCCACCCGAGCACTCACTCATTCATTCACCCAACCACCCGCCCCTCGCGCATTCATTCACCCAAACACCCACCCCTCGTGCATTCATTCACCCACCCACCCACCCCTCGCGCATTCATTCACCCACCCACCCGCCCCTCACGCATTCCTTCACCCACCCACCAACACCCTCACGCATTCTTTCACCAAATACGCACCTCTCTCATTCATTCACCCACCCACCCGAAATTTCGCTCATTCATTCAACCACCCAACCGCTCCCTCGCTCATTCATTCATCCACCCACCCTCCCCCTCGCTCATTCATTCACCCACCCACCCGCCCCCTCGCTCATTCATTCACCCACCCACCCGCCCCCCTCGCTCATTCATTCACCCACCCACCCGCCCCCTCGCTCATTCATTCACCCACCAACACCGCACGCATTCATTCTCCCAACCACCCACACCTCGCGCATTCATTCACCCACCCACCCACACCTCGCGCATTCATTCAACCACTCAACCACACCTCGCGCACTTATTCACCCAGCCAAGCACCCTCCTCACATTCATTCACCCTCCCACCCACCCCCTCGCGCATTCATTCACCCACCCACCCACCCCCTCACGCATTCTTTCACCCACCCACCCACCCCCCTCACGCATTCATTCACCCACCCACCCCCGCCTCGCGCATTCATTCACCCACCCACCAACACCCTCACGCATTCTTTCACCAAATACCCACCTCGCTCATTCATTCACCCACCCACCCGAACTTTCGCTCATTCATTCACCCACCCAACCGCTCCCTCGCTCATTCATTCACCCACCCACCCTCCCCCTCGCTCATTCATTCACCCACCCACCCGCCCCCTCGCTCGCTCATTCATTCACCCACCCACCCACCCCCCTCGCTCATTCATTCACACACCCACCCGCCCCCTCACTCATTTATTCACCCACCCACCCGCCCCCTCGCTCATTCATTCACCCACCAACACCGCGCGCATTCATTCTCCCACCCACCCACCCCTCGTGCATTCATTCACCCACCCACCCACACCTCACGCATTCATTCAACCACTCACCCACACCTCGCGCACTTATTCACCCAGCCAAGCACCCTCCTCACATTCATTCACCCTCCCACCCATCCCCTAACGCATTGATTCACCCACCCACCCACCACCTCGCGCATTCATGCACCCAAACACCCACCCCCTCGCACATTCATTCACCCACCAACCCAACACCTCGTGCATTGATTCACCCACCCACCCACCCCCTTGCGCATTCATTCACCCACACACCCACCCCCTCGCACATTCATTCACCCACCCAAACACCCCCTTGCTCATTCATTCCCCGCACCCACCCGAGCCCTCGCTCATTCATTCACCCACCCACCCGCTCCCTTGCTCATTCATTCAACCATCCTCCCGCCCCCTTGCTCATTCATTCACCCACCCACCCACGCCTCGCGCAATCATTCACCCAGCCACCCACCCACCCATCCGGCATTCATTCACCCACACACCCACCCCTCGCGCATTCATTCACCCACCCACCCGCCCCCCTCGCTCATTCATTCACCCACCACCCACCGCCCCCTCGCGCATTCATTCACCCACCCGCACACCCCTCGTGAATTCATTCAACCACCCGCCCACCCCTCGCGCATTCATTCAACCACCCCGCCCGCCCCTTGCGCATTCATTCGCACACCCGCCCACCCCTCCCGCATTCATTCACCCACCCGCCCACCCCTTGCGCATTCATTCACCCGTCCGCCCACCCATTGCGCATTCATTCATCCACCCACCCACCCCTCGCGCATTCATTCACCCACCCATCCACCCCTCGTGCATTCAAACACACACCCACACACCACTCGCGCATTTATTTACCAACCACCAACACCTCTCGCATTCATTCACCCCTCCACCCACCCATCCCGCATTTATTCACCAACTCACCCATCATTCGTGCATTCATTCACACACCCACCCACCACCTCGCGCATTCTTTCACCCACAAACATACCGCCTCGCGCATTTATTCACCCACCCACCCAACCCCTCAGGCATTCATTCACCCAACCACCAACACCCTCAGGCATTCTTTCACCAAATACCCACCTCGCTCATTCATTCACCCACCCACCCGAGCTTTCGCTCATTCATTCACCCACCTAACCGCTCCCTCGCTCATTCATTCAACCACCCACCCGCCCCCTCGCTCATTCATTCACCCAGCCACCCGCCCCCCTTGCTCATTCATTCACCCACCCACCCCTCGCGCATTCATTCACCCCACCCACCCACACCTCGCGCATTCATTCAACCACTCACCCACACCTCGCGCACTTATTCACCCACCCAAGCACCCTTCTCACATTCATTCACCCTCACACCCACCCCTCGCGCATTCCTTCACCCACCCGCCCACCCCTCGCGCATTCCATCACCCACCCACCCACCCCTCGCGCATTCATTCACCCCACCCACCCACCCCTTCGCGCATTCATTCACACACCGACCCACCCCTCACGCATTCATTCACCCACTCACACAGCCCTCGCGCATTCATTCACCCACCCACCCAGACCTCGCGCATTCATTCACCCACCCACCCAGCCCTCGCGCATTCATTCACCCACCCACCCCTCGCGCATTCATTCACCCACGCACCCAGCCCCTCGGGCATTCATTCATCCACCCACCCACCCGCTCGCAAATTCATTCACCCACCCCTCGTGCATTCATTCACCCACCCACCCACCCCTCGTGCATTCATTCACCCATGCACCCACCCCCTCGGGCATTAATTCACCCACCCACCCACCCCCTCGAGCATTCGTTCACCCTCCCTCCAACCCCCTCGCGCATTCTTTAACCCATCCACACAAACCCTCGCACACTCATTCAACCACCCACCCAACTCTTCGCGCATTCTTTCACCGACCCACATACCGACCGTCACGCGTATTTAATCACCAACCGAACCACACCCTCGCGCCCTTATTCACCAACCCACCCACCCATCGCTCATTCATTCACCGACACACAAACCACCTAGCGCATTCATTCGCCCACCCACCCGGCCCATCGTGCATTCATTCAAACACACACAAACCACCTCATGCATTCATTCACTCACCCAAATCCCGCCTGGCGCATTCTTTCACCCACCCCACCCACCCCCAGCACATTCATTGACCCACCCCCTCGCGCATTCATTCGCCCACCCACCCACCCCTCGCGCATTCATTCACCCACCCACCCACCACTCGCGCTTTCTTTCAACCACTCACCACACCTCGCGCACTTAATCACCCACCCAAGCACCCTTCTCACATTCATTCACCCTCCCACCCAACCCCAAGCACATACATTCACCCACACACACAGCCAATCGTACATTCATTCACACACCATCCCAACACCTCGTGCATTCATTCACCCACCCACCCACCCCCTCGCGCATTCATTCAACCACACACCCACACTCTCGCACATTCATTCACCCAACCAAATACCCCCTTGCTCATTCATTCACCCACCGACCCGAGCCCTCGCTCATTCATTCACCCACCCACCCGCTCCCTCGCTCATTCATTCACCCATCCTCCCGCCCCCTTGCTCATTCATTCACCCACCCACACACGCCTCGCGCATTCATTCACCCAGCGACCCACCCACACCTCTGGCATTCATTCACCCACCCACCCACCACACACGCATTCATTCACCCACCCAAACACCCCCTCGCGCATTCATTCACCCACCCACCCACGCCCTCACGCATTCATTCACCCACCCACCCACCCCATCGCGCATTCATTCACCCTCCCACCAACCCCCTTGCGCATTCTTTCACACATCCACCCAACCCCTCGCACAATCATTCAACCACCCACCCTACTCTTTGCGCATTCATTCACCGACCCACATACCGACCGTCACGCACATTTATTCACCAACCGACCCACACCCTCGCGCACTTATTCACCAACCCACCCACCCTTCGCGCATTCATTCACCGACCCACACACCACCTAGCGCATTCATTCGCCCACCCACCCGGCCCATCGCGCATTCATTCACACACCCACAAATCACCTCGTGCATTCATTCACTCACCCACATCCCGCCTGGCGCATTCTTTCACCCACCCACCCACCCCCTAGCACATTCATTCACCCACCCCCTCGCGCATTCATTCACCCACCCACCCACCCCTCACGCATTCATTCACCCACCCACCCACACCTCGCGCATTCATTCAACCACTCACCCACACCTCGCGCACTTATTCACCCACCCAAGCACACTTCTCACATTCATTCACCCTCCCACCCAACCCCTAGCGCATTCATTCACCCACACACACAGCCACTCGGACATTCATTCACACACCAACTCAACACCTCGCGCATTCATTCACCCACCAACCCACCCCTTCGCGCATTCATTCAACCACACACCCACCCCCTCGCACATTCATTCACCCACCCAAACACCCCATTGCTCATTCATTCACCCACCCACCCGAGCCCTCGCTCATTCATTCACCCACCCACCCGCTCCCTCGCTCATTCATTCACCCACCCAGCCACCACACACGCATTCATTCACGCACCCACCCAGCCCTCGCGCATTCATTCACCCACACCTCGCGCATTCATTCACCCACCCACCCACCTCTCGCACATTCATTGACCCAACAACCCGCACCTCGCGCATTCATTCACCCACCCACCCGTGCCTTGCGCATTTATTCACAAACCCACACGCCCCTCGCACATTCATTCACCCACCCACCCGCCCCTTGCGCATTCATTCACCCACACACCCGCCCCTCGCGCATTCATTCACCCACTCACCCGCCCCAAGCACATTAATTCAGACACCCACCCGTCCTTGCACATCCATTCACACTCCCACCCACCCCTCGCGCATTCATTCACCCTCCCACCCACACCTCGCGCATTCATTCACCCTCCCACGCACCCCTCACGCATTCATTCACCCACCAACCCACCCCTCGTGCATTCATTCACCCAGCCACCAAAACCTCGCGCATTCATTCACCCACACACCCACCCCAGGCGCATTCATTCACCCACACACCCACCCCACGCGCATTCATTCACCCACATACCCACACCGCGCGCATTCATTCACCCACCCACCCACCCCGCGCGCATTCATTCACCCACCCATCCACACCGCGTGCATTCATTCACCCACCCACCCACCCCGCGCGCATTCATTCACCCACCCACCCACCCCGCGCGCATTCATTCACCCACCCACCCACACCCGCGCATTCATTCACCCACCCACCCAGCCCTCGCGCATTCATTCACCCGCCCAAACAGCCCTCGCGCATTCATTCACCCACCCACCCAGCCCTCGCGCATTCATTCACCCACTCACCCAGCCCTCGAGCATTCATTCACCCACCCACCCAGCCCTCGCGCATTCATTGACCCACCCACCCAGCCCTCGCGCATTCAATCACCCAACCACCCACCCCTCGCGCATTCATTCACCCAGCCCTCGCGCTTTCATTCACCCACCCACCCAGCCCTCGCGTATTCATTCACCCACCCACCCAACCCTCGCGCATTCATTCACCCACCCACACACCCCTCACGCATTAATTCACCCACCCACCCACCCCTCGCGCATTCATTCACCAGGCGACACACCCACACCTCCGGCATTCATTCACCCACCCACCCACCACACACACATTCATTCACCCAACCACCCACCCCCTCGTGCATTCATTCACCCACCCACCCACCCCCTCGCGCATTCATTCACCCACCCACCCACCCCCTCGCGCATTCATTCACCCTCCCACCAACCCCCTCGCGCATTCTTTCGCCCATCCACCCATCCCCTCGCGCATTCATTCAACCACCCACCCAACTCATCGCGCATTCTTTCACCGACCCACATACCGACCGTCATGCGCATTTATTCACCAACCGACCTACACCCTCGCGCACATATTCACCAACCCACCCACCCTTCGCGCATTCATTCACCGAACCACACACCACCTAGCGCATTCATTCGCCCACCCACCCGGCCCATCGCGCATTCATTCACACACCCACAAACCACCTCGTGCATTCATTCACTCACCCACATCCCGCCTGGTGCATTCTTTCACCCACCCACCCACCCCCTAGCACATTCATTCACCCACCCCCTCGCGCATTCATTCGCCCACCCACACACCCCTCGCGCATTCATTCACCCACCCACCCACACCTCGCGCACTTAATAACCCACCCAAGCACTCTTCTCACATTCATTCACGCTCCCACCCAACCCCTAGCGCATTCATTCACCCACACACACAGCCACTCGCACATTCATTCACACACCAAACCAACACCTCACGCATTCATTCACCCACACACCCACCCCACGCGCATTCATTCACCCACGTACCCACCCCCGCGCGCATTCATTCACCCACCCACCCACACCGCGCGCATTCATTCACCCACTCACCCACCCCGCGCGCATTCATTCACCCACCCACCCACCCCGCGCTCATTCATTCACCCACCCACCCACACCCGCGCATTCATTCACCCACCCACCCAGCCCTCGCGCATTCATTCACCCGCCCAAACAGCCCTCGCGCATTCATTCACCCACCCACCCAGACCTCGCGCATTCATTCACCCACCCACCCAGCCCTCGAGCATTCATTCACCCACCCACCCAGCCCTCGCGCATTCATTCACCCTCCCACCAACCCCCTTGCGCATTCTTTCACACATCCACCCAACCCCTCGCACACTCATTCAACCACCCACCCTACTCTTTGCGCATTCATTCACCGACCCACATACCGACCGTCACGCACATTTATTCACCAACCGACCCACACCCTCGCGCACTTATTCACCAACCCACCCACCCTTCGCGCATTCATTCACCGACCCACACACCACCTAGCGCATTCATTCGCCCACCCACCCGGCCCATCGCGCATTCATTCACACACCCACAAATCACCTCGTGCATTCATTCACTCACCAACATCCCGCCTGGCGCATTCTTTCACCCACCCACCCACCCCCTAGCACATTCATTCACCCACCCCCTCGCGCATTCATTCACCCACCCACCCACCCCTCACGCATTCATTCACCCACCCACCCACACCTCGCGCATTCATTCAACCACTCACCCACACCTCGCGCACTTATTCACCCACCCAAGCACCCTTCTCACATTCATTCACCCTCCCACCCAACCCCTAGCGCATTCATTCACCCACACACACAGCCACTCGGACATTCATTCACACACCAACTCAACACCTCGCGCATTCATTCACCCACCAACCCACCCCTTTGCGCATTCATTCAACCACACACCCACCCCCTCGCACATTCATTCACCCACACAAACACCCCATTGCTCATTCATTCACCCACCCACCCGAGCCCTCGCTCATTCATTCACCCACCCACCCGCTCCCTCGCTCATTCATTCACCCACCCAGCCACCACACACGCATTCATTCACGCACCCACCCAGCCCTCGCGCATTCATTCACCCACACCTCGCGCATTCATTTTCCCACCCACCCACCTCTCGCACATTCATTGACGCAACCACCCGCCCCTCGCGCATTCATTCACCCACCCACCCGCCCCTTGCGCATTCATTCACAAACCCACACGCCCCTCGCACATTCATTCACCCACCCACCCGCCCCTCGCGCATTCATTCACCCACACACCCGCCCCTCGCGCATTCATTCACCCACTCACCCGCCCCAAGCACATTAATTCAGACACCCACCCGCCCTTGCACATCCATTCACACTCCCACCCACCCCTCGCGCATTCATTCACCCTCCCACCCACACCTCGCGCATTCATTCACCCTCCCACGCACCACTCACGCATTCATTCACCCACCAACCCACCCCTCGTGCATTCATTCACCCAGCCACCAACCCCTCGCGCATTCATTCACCCACACACCCACCCCACGCGCATTCATTCACCCACACACCCACCCCACGCGCATTCATTCACCCACATACCCACCCCGCGCGCATTCATTCACCCACCCACCCACCCCGCGCGCATTCATTCACCCACCCACCCACCCCGCGCGCATTCATTCACCCACCCATCCACACCGCGCGCATTCATTCACCCACCGACCCACCCCGCGCGCATTCATTCACCCACCCACCCACACCCGCGCATTCATTCACCCACCCACCCAGCCCTCGCGCATTCATTCACCCGCCCAAACAGCCCTCGCGCATTCATTCACCCACCCACCCAGCCCTCGCGCATTCATTCACCCACTCACCCAGCCCTCGAGCATTCATTCACCCACCCACCCAGCCCTCGCGCATTCATTGACCCACCCACCCAGCCCTCGCGCATTCAATCACCCAACCACCAACCCCTCGCGCATTCATTCACCCAGCCCTCGCGCTTTCATTCACCCACCCACCCAGCCCTCGCGTATTCATTCACCCACCCCTCGCGCATTCATTCACCCACCCACCCACCCCTCACGCATTCATTCACCCACCCACCCACACCTCGCGCATTCATTCAACCACTCACCCACACGTCGCGCACTTATTCACCCACCCAAGCACCCTTCTCACATTCATTCACCCTCCCACCCAACCCCTAGCGCATTCATTCACCCACACACACAGCCACTCGGACATTCATTCACACACCAACTCAACACCTCGCGCATTCATTCACCCACCAACCCACCCCTTCGCGCATTCATTCAACCACACACCCACCCCCTCGCACATTCATTCACCCACACAAACACCCCATTGCTCATTCATTCACCCACCCACCCGAGCCCTCGCTCATTCATTCACCCACCCACCCGCTCCCTCGCTCATTCATTCACCCACCCAGCCACCACACACGCATTCATTCACGCACCCACCCAGCCCTCGCGCATTCATTCACCCACACCTCGCGCATTCATTTTCCCACCCACCCACCTCTCGCACATTCATTGACCCAACCACCCGCCCCTCGCGCATTCATTCACCCTCCCACCCGCCCCTCGCGCATTCATTCACAAACCCACACGCCCCTCGCACATTCATTCACCCACCCACCCGCCCCTCGCGCGTTCATTCACCCACACACCCGCCCCTCGCGCATTCATTCACCCACTCACCCCGCCCCAAGCACATTAATTCAGACACCCACCCGCCCTTGCACATCCATTCACACTCCCACCCACCCCTCGCGGATTCATTCACCCTCCCACCCACACCTCGCGCATTCATTCACCCTCCCACGCACCACTCACGCATTCATTCACCCACCAACCCACCCCTCGTGCATTCATTCACCCAGCCACCAACCCCTCGCGCATTCATTCACCCACACACCCACCCCACGCGCATTCATTCACCCACACACCCACCCCACGCGCATTCATTCACCCACATACCCACCCCGCGCGCATTCATTCACCCACCCACCCACCCCGCGCGCATTCATTCACCCACCCACCCACCCCGCGCGCATTCATTCACCCACCCACCCACCCCGCGCGCATTCATTCACCCACCCATCCACACCGCGCGCATTCATTCACCCACCGACCCACCCCGCGCGCATTCATTCACCCACCCACCCAAACCCGCGCATTCATTCACCCACCCACCCAGCCCTCGCGCATTCATTCACCCGCCCAAACAGCCCTCGCGCATTCATTCACCCACCCACCCAGCCCTCGCGCATTCATTCACCCACTCACCCAGCCCTCGAGCATTCATTCACCCACCCACCCAGCCCTCGCGCATTCATTGACCCACCCACCCAGCCCTCGCGCATTCAATCACCCAACCACCAACCCCTCGCGCATTCATTCACCCAGCCCTCGCGCTTTCATTCACCCACCCACCCAGCCCTCGCGTATTCATTCACCCACCCCTCGCGCATTCATTCACCCACCCACCCACCCCTCACGCATTAATTCACCCACCCACCCACCCCTCGCGCATTCATTCACCAGGCGACACACCCACACCTCCGGCATTCATTCACCCACCCACCCACCACACACACATTCATTCACCCAACCACCCACCCCCTCGTGCATTCATTCACCCACCCACCCACCCCCTCGCGCATTCATTCACCCACCCACCCACCCCCTCGCGCATTCATTCACCCTCCCACCAACCCCCTCGCGCATTCTTTCGCCCATCCACCCATCCCCTCGCGCATTCATTCACCCACCAACCCACCCCACGCGCATTCATTCACCCACCTACCCACACCGCGCGCATTCATTCACCCACCCACCCACCCCGCGCGCATTCATTCACCCACCCACCCACCCCGCGCGCATTCATTCACCCACTCACCCAACCCGCGCGCATTCATTCACCCACCCACCCACCCCGCGCGCATTCATTCACCCACCCACCCACACCCGCGCATTCATTCACCCACCCACCCAGCCCTCGAGCATTCATTCACCCACCCACCCAGCCCTCGCGCATTCATTCACCCACCCACCCAGCCCTCGCGCATTCAATCACCCAACCACCCACCCCTCGCGCATTCATTCACCCAGCCCTCGCGCTTTCATTCACCCACCCACCCAGCCCTCGCGCATTCATTCACCCACCCACCCACCCCTCGCGCATTTATTCACCCACCCACCCACCCCTCACGCATTCATTCACCCACCCACCCACCCCTCGCGCATTCATTCACCAGGCGACCCACCCACACCTCTGGCATTCATTCACCCACCCACCCACCACACACACATTCATTCACCCAACCACCCACCCCTTCGTGCATTCATTCACCCACCCACCCACCCCCTCGCGCATTCATTCACCCACCCACCCACCCCCTCGCGCATTCATTCACCCTCCCACCAACCCCCTCGCGCATTCTTTCGCCCATCCACCCATCCCCTCGCGCATTCATTCAACCACCCACCCAACTCATCGCGCATTCTTTCACCGACCCACATACCGACCGTCACGCGCATTTATTCACCCACCGACCTACACCCTCGCACACATATTCACCAACCCACCCACCCTTCGCGCATTCATTCACCGAACCACACACCACCTAGCGCATTCATTCGCCCACACACCCGGCCCATCGCGCATTCATTCACACACCCACAAACCACCTCGTGCATTCATTCACTCACCCACATCCCGCCTGGTGCATTCTTTCACCCACCCACCCACCCCCTCGCGCATTCATTCGCCCACCCACACACCCCTCGCGCATTCATTCACCCACCCACCCACACCTCGCGCACTTAATCACCCACCCAAGCACTCTTCTCACATTCATTCACACTCCCACCCAACCCCTAGCGCATTCATTCACCCACACACACAGCCACTCGGACATTCATTCACCCACCCACCCACCCCCTCGCGCATTCATTCAAACACACACACACCCCCTCGCACATTCATTCCCCCTCACAAACAACGCCTTGCTCATTCATCCACCCACCCACCCGAGCCCTCGCTCATTCATTCACCCAGCCACCCGCTCCCTCGCTCATTCATTCATCCATCCTCCCGCCCACTTGCTCATTCATTCACCCACCACCCACGCCTCGCGCATTCATTCACCCAGCGACCCACCCACACCTCCACCATTCATTCACCCACCCACCCACCACACACGCATTCATTCACGCACCCACCCAGACCTCGCGCATTCATTCACCCACCCACACATAACTCGCACCTTCATTCACCCACCCACCCACCCCTCGCGCATTCATTCACCCACCCACCCGCCCCACGCGCATTCATTCACCCTCACAAACACCGCCTTGCTCATTCATTCACCCACCCACCCGAGCCCTCGCTCATTCATTCACCCAGCCACCCGCTCCCTCGCTCATTCATTCATCCATCCTCCCGCCCCCTTGCTCATTCATTCACCCACCCACCCCAGCCACGCGCATTCATTCACCCTCCCACCCACCCCTCGCGCATTCATTCACCCACCCACCCACCCCTCGCGCATTCATTCACCCACCCACCCACCCCTCGCGCATTCATTCACCCACCCACCTCTCGCGCATTCATTTACCCACCCACCCGCCCACCCCTTGCGTGTTCATTCACCCTCCCACCCGCCCCTCGTGCATTCATTCACCCACCCACCCGAGCATTCGCTCATTCATTCACCCAACCACCCGCCCCTCGCGCATTCATTCACCCACCCACCCACCCCTCGCGCATTCATTCACCCTCCCACCCAACCCCTAGCGCATTCATTCACCCACACACACAGCCACTCGGACATACATTCACACACCAACCCAACACCTCGCGCATTCATTCACCCACCCACTCACCCCCTCGCGCATTCATTCACCCTCCCACCCACACCTCGCGCATTCATTCTCCCACCCACCCACACCCGCGCATTCATTCACCCACCCACCCACCCCTCGCGCATTCATTCACTCACTCACCCACCCGTCGCGCATTCATTCACCCACCCACCCACCCCGCGCGCATTCATTCACCCACCCACCCGCCCCTCACGCATTCCTTCACCCACCCACCCGCCCCTCGCGCATTCCTTCACCCACCCACCCGCCCCTCGCGCATACATTCACCTACACACCCACCCCTCGTGCATTCATTCAGACACCCACCCGCCCCTCGCACTTTCATTCACCCTCCCACCCACCCCTCGCTCATTCATTCACCCACCCACCCGCTCCCTCGCTCATTCATTCACCCATCCACCCGCCCCCTTCCTCATTCATTCACCCACCCACACACGCCTCGCGCAATCATTCACCCAGCCACCCACCCACACCTCGCGTATTCATTCCCCCACCCACCTACCCCTCGTGCATTCATTCAACCACCCACCTACACCTCGCGCATTCATTCACCCACCGGCACACCCCTCGCGCATTCATTCACCCACCCGCCCACCCCTCGTGCATTCATTCACCCACCCGCCCACCCCTCGTGCATTCATTCACACACGCGCCCATCCCTCGCGCATTCATTCACCTTCCCGCCCACCCCTCGCGCATTCTTTCACCCACCCGCCCACCCCTCGAGCATTCATTCACCCACGCGCCCACCCCTCACGCATTCATTCACCCACGCGCCCATCCCTCGCGCATTCATTCACCTTCCCGCCCAACCCTCGCGCATTCTTTCACCCACCCGCCCACGCCTTGTGCATTCATTCACCCACCCGCCCACCCCTCGCTCATTCATTCACCCACCCGCCCACCCCACGCGCATTCATTCACCCACCCGCCCACACCTCGCGCGTTCATTCACCCACCCGCCCACACCTCGCACATTCAGTCACCCACCCTCCCACCCCTCGTGCATTCATTCACCCACCCGCCCACCCCTCGTGCATTCAATCACCCACCCGCCCAACCCTCGCGCATTCATTCACCCACCCGTCCACCCCTCGCGCATTCATTCACCCACCCGCCCACCCCTCGCGCATTCATTCACCCACCCGCCCACCCCTCGCGCATTCATTCACCCACCCGCACACCCCTCGTGAATTCATTCAACCACCCGCCCACCCCTCGCGCATTCATTCAACCACCCGCCCGCCCCTTGCGCATTCATTCGCACACCCGCCCACCCCTCCCGCATTCATTCACCCACCCGCCCACCCCTTGCGCCTTCATTCACCCGTCCGCCCACCCATTGCGCATTCATTCATCCACCCACCCACCCCTCGCGCATTCATTCACCCACCCACCCACCCCTCGCGCATTCAAACACACACCCACACACCACTCGCGCATTTATTTACCAACCACCAACACCTCTCGCATTCATTCACCCCTCCACCCACCCATCCCGCATTTATTCACCAACTCACCCACCATTCGTGCATTCATTCACCCACCCACACAACCCCTAGCGCATTCATACACCAAAACATGCGGCCCCTCACGCATTCATTCACACACTCACCCACCACCTCGCGCATTCATTCACCCACAAACATACCGCCTCGCGCATTTATTCACCCACCCACCCAACCCCTCAGGCATTCATTCACCCAACCACCAACACCCTCAGGCATTCTTTCACCAAATACCCACCTCGCTCATTCATTCACCCACCCACCCGAGCTTTCGCTCATTCATTCACCCACCCAACCGTTCCCTCGCTCATTCATTCACCCACCCACCCGCCCCCTCGCTCATTCATTCACCCAGCCACCCGCCCCCTCGCTCATTCATTCACCCACCCAAACCGCGCGCATTCATTCTCCCACCCACCCACCCCTCGCGCATTCATTCACCCACCCACCCACACCTCGCGCATTCATTCAACCACTCACCCACACCTCACGCACTTATTCACCCAACCAAGCACCCTTCTCACATTCATTCACCCTCACACCCACCCCTCGCGCATTCCTTCACCCACGCACACACCCCTCGTGCATTCCTTCACCCACCCACCCACCCCTCGCGCATTCCTTCACCCACCCACCCACCCCTCGCGCATTCCTTCACACACCCACCCACCCCTCGCGCATTCCATCACCCACCCACCCACCCCTCGCGCATTCCTTCACGCACCCACCCACACCTCGCGCAATCATTCACCCACCCACCCTCCCCTCACGCATTCATTCACCCACCCACCCACCCCTTCGCGCATTCATTCACACACCGACCCACCCCTCACGCATTCATTCACCCACTCACACAGCCCTCGCGCATTCATTCACCCACCCACCCAGACCTTGCGCATTCATTCACCCACCCGCCCACCCCTAGCGCATTCATTCACCCACCCGCCCACCCCTCGCGCATTCATTCACCCACCCGCACACCCCTCGTGAATTCATTCAACCACCCGCCCACCCCTCGCGCATTCATTCAACCACCCGCCCGCCCCTTGCGCATTCATTCGCACACCCGCCCACCCCTCCCGCATTCATTCACCCACCCGCCCACCCCTTGCGCATTCATTCACCCGTCCGCCCACCCATTGCGCATTCATTCATCCACCCACCCACCCCTCGCGCATTCATTCACCCACCCACCCACCCCTCGCGCATTCAAACACACACCCACACACCACTCGCGCATTTATTTACCAACCACCAACACCTCTCGCATTCATTCACCCCTCCACCCACCCATCCCGCATTTATTCACCAACTCACCCACCATTCGGGCATTCATTCACCCACCCACACAACCCCTAGTGCATTCATACACCAAAACATGCGGCCCCTCGCGCATTCATTCACAAACCCACCCACCACCTCGCGCATTCATTCACCCACAAACATAACGCCTCGCGCATTTATTCACCCACCCACCCAACCCCTCAGGCATTCATTCACCCAACCACCAACACCCTCAGGCATTCTTTCACCAAATACCCACCTCGCTCATTCATTCACCCACCCACCCCTCGCGCATTTATTCACCCACCCACCCACCCCCTCGAGCATTCGTTCACCCTCCCACCAACCCCCTCGCGCATTCTTTAAGCCATCCAAACAAACCCTCGCACACTCATTCAACCACCCACCCAACTCTTGGCGCATTCTTTCACCGACCCACATACCGACCGTCACGCATATTTAATCACCAACCGAACCACACCCTCGCGCCCTTATTCACCAACCCACCCACCCATCGCGCATTCATTCACCGACCCACACACCACCTAGCGCATTCAGTCGCCCACCCACCCGGCCCATCGCGCATTCATTCACACACCCACAAACCACCTCATGCATTCATTCACTCACCCACATCCCGCCTGGCACATTCTTTCACCCACCCACCCACCCCCTAGCACATTCATTGACCCACCCCCTCACGCATTCATTCGCCCACCCACCCACCCCTCGTGCATTCATTCACCCACCCACCCACCACTCGCGCTTTCATTCAACCACTCACCACAACTCGTGGACTTAATCACCCACCCAAGCACCCTTCTCACATTCATTCACCCTCCCACCCAACCCCTAGCACATACATTCACCCACACACACAGCCACTCGTACATTCATTCACACACCATCCCAACACCTCGTGCATTCATTCACCCACCCACCCACCCCCTCGCGCATTCATTCAACCACACACCCACCCCCTCGCACATTCATTCACCCAACCAAACACCCCCTTGCTCATTCATTCACCCACCGACCCGAGCCCTCGCTCATTCATTCACCCACCCACCCGAGCCCTCGCTCATTTATTCACCCATCCTCCCGCCCCCTTGCTCATTCATTCACCCACCCACCCACGCCTCGCACATTCATTCACCCAGCGACCCACCCACACCTCCGGCATTCATTCACCCACCCACCCACCACACACGCATTCATTCACCCACCCAAACACCCCCTCGCGCATTCATTCACCCACCCACCCACCCCCTCGTGCATTCATTCACCCACCCACCCACCCCATCGCGCATTCATTCACCCTCCCACCAACCCCCTTGCGCATTCTTTCGCACATCCACCCAACCCCTCGCACACTCATTCAACCACCCACCCTACTCTTTGCGCATTCATTCACTGACCCACATACCGACCGTCACGCACATTTATTCACCAACCGACCCACACCCTCGCGCACTTATTCACCAACCCAACCACCCTTCGCGCATTCATTCACCGACCCACACACCACCTAGCGCATTCATTCGCCCACCCACCCGGCCCATCGCGCATTCATTCACACACCCACAAACCACCTCGTGCATTCATTCACTCACCCACATCCCGCCTGGCGCATTCTTTCACCCACCCACCCACCCCTAGCACATTCATTCACCCACCCCCTCGCACATTCATTCAGCCAACCACCCACCCCTCGCGCATTCATTCACCCTCCCACCCACACCTTGCGCATTCATTCACCCTCCCACGCACCCCTCACGCATTCATTCACCCACCAACCCACACATTGTGCATTCAATCACCCAGCCACCAACCCCTCGCGCATTCATTCACCCACACACCCACCCCACGCGCATTCATTCACCCACCTACCCACCCCGCGCGCATTCATTCACCCACCCACCCACCCCGCGCGCATTCATTCACCCACCCACCCACCCCGCGCGCATTCATTCAAACACCCACCCACCCCGCGCGCATTCATTCACCCACCCACCCACCCCTCGCGCATTCATTCACCCACCCACCCACCCCTCGCGCATTCATTCACCCACCCACCTCTCGCGCATTCATTCACCCACCCACCCGCCCACCCCTTGCGTGTTCATTCACACTCCCACCCGCCCCTCGTGCATTCATTCACCCACCCACCCGAGCACTCACTCATTCATTCACCCAACCACCCGCCCCTCGCGCATTCATTCACCCAAACACCCACCCCTCGTGCATTCATTCACCCACCCACCCACCCCTCGCGCATTCATTCACGCACCCACCCGCCCCTCACGCATTCCTTCACCCACCCACCCGCCCCTTGCGCATTCCTTCACCCACCCACCCGCCCCTCGCGCATACATTCACCTACCCACCCGCCCCTCGTGCATTCATTCAGACACCCACCCGCCCCGGCGCTTTCATTCACCCTCCCACCCACCCCTCGCGCATTCATTCACCCTCCCACCCACACCTCGCGCATTCATTCACCTTCCCACGCACCCCTCGCGCATTCATTCACCCTCCCACACACCCCTCGCGCATTCATTCACCCACCCACCCACCCCTCGTGCATTCATTCACCCACCAACCCAACCCTCGCGCATTCATTCACCCACCCACCAACGCCTCGTGCATTCATTCACCCACACACCCACCACGTGCGCATTCATTCACCCACCCACACACCACGCGAGCATTCAAACACCCACCCACCCAAGCCTCGCGCATTCATTCAACCACCCACCCACACCCGCGCATTCATTCACCCACCCTCCCACCCCTCGCGCATTCATTCACCCAGCCACCAAGCCCTCGCGCATTCATTCACCCACCCACCCACCCCTCGCGCATTCATAACCCACCCACCCAGCCCTCGTGCATTCATTCACCCACCCACCCAGCCCTCACGCATTCCATTCACCCACCCACCCAACCCTTGCGCATTCATTCACCCACCCACCCAGCCCTCGCGCATTGAATCACCCACCCACCCACCCCTCGCGCTTTCATTCCCCCACCCACCCTGCCCTCGCGCATTCATTCACGCACCCACCCATGCCTCGCGCATTCATTAACCCATCCACCCAGACCTCGCTCATTCATTCACCTACCCACCCACCCCTCGCGCATTCATTCACCCACCCACCCACCCCTCGCGCATTCATAACCCACCCACCCCTCGCGCATTCATTCACCCACCCACCCAACCCCTCGCACATTCATTCACCCAGCCCTCGCGCATTCATTCACCCACACACCCAGCCCTCGCGCATTCATTCACCCACCCACCCACCCCTCGCGCATTCATTCACCCACCCACCCACCCCTCGTGCATTCATTCACCCACCAACCCATCCCTCGCGCATTCATTCACCCATGCACCCACGCCCTCGGGCATTCATTCACCCACCCACTCACCCACTTGCGCATTCATTCATCCACCCACCCTTCCCTTCGCGCATTCATTCACCCACCCACCCACCACCTCGTGCATTCATTCACACTCCCACCAACCCTCTCGCGCATTCTTTCACCCATCCACCCAACCCCTCGCACACTCATTCTACCACCCACCCAACTCTTCGCGCATTCTTTCACCGACCCACATACCGACCATCACGCACATTTATTCACCAACCGACCCACACCCTCGCGCACTTATTCACCAACACACCCACCCTTCACGCATTCATTCACCGATTCACTCACCACGCGCGCATTCATTCACCCACCCACACACCACGCGCGCATTCATTCACCCACCCACCCAACCCTCGCGCATTCATTCACCCACCCACCCACACCCGCGCATTCATTCACCCCCCCTCCCACCCCTCGCGCATTCATTCACCCTCACAAACACCGCCTTGCTCATTCATTCACACACCCACCCGAGCCCTCGCTCAATCATTCACCCAGCCACCCGCTCCCTCGCTCATTCATTCATCCATCCTCCCGCCCCCTTGCTCATTCATTCACCCACCACCCACGCCTCGCGCATTCATTCACCCAGCGACCCACCCACACCTCCACCATTCATTCACCCACCCACCCACCACACACGCATTCATTCACGCACCCACCCAGACCTCGCGCATTTATTCACCCACCCACCCATAACTCGCACCTTCATTCACCCACCCACCCACCCCTCACGCATTCATTCACCCACCCACCCGCCACACGCGCATTCATTCACCCTCACAAACACCGCCTTGCTCATTCATTCACCCACCCACCCGAGCCCTCGCTCATTCATTCACCCAGCCACCCGCTCCCTCACTCATTCATTCATCCATCCTCCCGCCCCCTTGCTCATTCATTCACCCACCCACCCATGCCTCGCGCATTCATTCACCCTCCCACCCACCCCTCGCGCATTCATTCACCTACCCACCCACCCCTCGCGCATTCATTCACCCACCCACCTCTCGCGCATTCATTCACCCACCCACCCGCCCACCCCTCGCGCGTTCATTCACCCTCCGACCCGCCCCTCGTGCATTCATTCACCCACCCACCCGAGCACTCGCTCATTCATTCACCCAACCACCCGCCCCTCGCGCATTCATTCACCCAAACACCCGCACCTTGCGCATTCATTCACCCACCCACCCACCCCTCGCGCATTCATTCACCCTCCCACCCAACCACTAGCGCATTCATTCACCCACACACACAGCCACTCGGACATACATTCACACACCAACCCAACACCTCGCACATTCATTCACCCACCCACTCACCCCCTCGCGCATTCATTTACCCTCCCACCCACACCTCGCGCATTCATTCTCCCACCCACCCACACCCGCGCATTCATTCACCCACCCACCCACCCCTCGCGCATTCATTCACCCACTCACCCACCCCTCGCGCATTCATTCAACCACCCACCCACCCCTCGCGCATTCATTCACCCACCCACCCGCCCCTCGCGCATTCATTCACCCACCCACCCACCCCTCGTGCATTCATTCACCCACCAACCCACCCCTCGCGCATTCATTCACCCACCCACCAACGCCTCGCGCATTCATTCACCCATACACCCACCACGCGCGCATTCATTCACCCACCCACACACCACACGCGCATTCATTCACCCACCCACCCAACCCTCGCGCATTCATTCACCCACCCACCCACACCCGCGCATTCATTCACCCCCCCTCCCACCCCTCGCGCATTCATTCACCCACCCACCCAGCCCTCGCGCATTCATTCACCCACCCACCCACCCCTTGCGCAATCATAATCCACCCACCCAGCCCTCGTGCATTCATTCACCCACCCACCCAGCCCTCACGCATTCCATTCACCCACCCACCCAACCCTCACACATTCATTCACCCACCCCTCGCGCATTCATTCACCCACCCACCTCTCGCGCATTCATTCACCCACCCACCCGCCCACCCCTCGCGCGTTCATTCACCCTCCCACCCGCCCCTCGTGCATTCATTCACCCACCCACCAGAGCACTCGCTCATTCATTCACCCAACCACCCGCCCCTCGCGCATTCATTCACCCAAACACCCGCCCCTCGCGCATTCATTCACCCACCCACCCACCCCTCGCGCATTCATTCACCCTCCCACACAACCCCTAGCGCATTCATTCACCCACACACACAGCCACTCGGACATACATTCACACACCAACCCAACACCTCGCGCATTCATTCTCCCTCCCACCCACACCCGCGCATTCATTCACCCACCCACCCAACCCTCGCGCATTCATTCACCCACTCACCCAACCCTCGCGCATTCATTCACCCACCCACCCACCCCTCGCACATTCATTCACCCACCCACCCGCCCCTCACGCATTCCTTCACCCACCCACCCGCCCCTCGCGCATTACTTCACCCACCCACGCGCCCCTCGCGCATACATTCACCTACCCACCCGCCCCTCGTGCATTCATTCAGACACCCACCCGCCCCTCGCGCTTTCATTCACCCTCCCACCCACCCCTCGCGCATTCATTCACCCTCCCACCCACACCTCGTGCATTCATTCACCTTCCCACGCACCCCTCGCATTCATTCACCCTCCCACACACCCCTCGCGCATTCATTCACCCACCCACCCACCCCTCGTGCATTCATTCACCCACCAACCCACCCCTCGCGCATTCATTCACCCACCCACCAACGCCTCACGCATTCATTCACCCACACACCCACCACGCGCGCATTCATTCACCCACCCACACACCACGCGCGCATTCATTCACCCACCCACCCAACCCTCGCGCATTCTTTCACCCACACACCCACACCCACGCATTCATTCACCCCCCCTCTCACCCCTCGCGCATTCATTCACCCACCCACCCAGCCCTCGCGCATTCATTCACCCACCCACCCACCCCTCGCGCATTCATAAACCACCCACCCAGCCCTCGTGCATTCATTCACCCACCCACCCAGCCCTCACGCATTCCATTCACCCACACACCCAGTCCTCGCGCATTCATTCACCCACCCACCCACCCCTCGCGCATTCATTCACCCACCCACCCACCCCTCGTGCATTCATTCACCCACCCACCCATCCCTCGTGCATTCATTCACCCATGCACCCACGCCCTCGGGCATTCATTCACCCACCCACCCACCCACTTGCGCATTCATTCATCCACCCACCCTCCCCTTCGCGCATTCATTCACCCACCCACCCACCACCTCGTGCATTCATTCACCCTCCCACAAACCCTCTCGCGCATTCTTTCACCCATCCACCCAACCCCTCGCACACTCATTCTACCACCCACCCAACTCTTCGCGCATTCTTTCACCGACCCACATACCGACCGTCACGCACATTTATTCACCAACCGACCCACACCCTCACGCACTTATTCACCAACCCACCCACCCTTCGCGCATTCATTCACCGACCCACACACCACCTAGCGCATTCATTCACCCACCATCCCGGCCCATCGCGCATTCATTCACACACCCACAAACCACCTCGTGCATTCATTCACTCACCCACATCCCACCTGGCGCATTCTTTCACCCACCCACCAACGCCTCGCGCATTCATTCACCCATACACCCACCCCTCGTGCATTCATTCACCCACCAACCCACCCCTCGCGCATTCATTCACCCACCCACCAACGCCTCGCGCATTCATTCACCCACACACCCACCACGCGCGCATTCATTCACCCACCCACACACCACGTGCGCATTCATTCACCCACCCACCCAACCCTCGCGCATTCATTCACCCACACACCCACACCCACGCATTCATTCACCCCCCCTCTCACCCCTCGCGCATTCATTCACCCACCCACCCAGCCCTCGCGCATTCATTCACCCACCCACCCACCCCTCGCGCATTCATAACCCACCCACCCAGCCCTCGTGCATTCATTCACCCACCCACCCAGCCCTCACGCATTCCATTCACCCACACACCCAGTCCTCGCGCATTCATTCACCCACCCACCCACCCCTCGCGCATTCATTCACCCACACACCCACCCCTCGTGCATTCATTCACCCACCCACCCATCCCTCGTGCATTCATTCACCCATGCACCCACGCCCTCGGGCATTCATTCACCCACCCACCCACCCACTTGCGCATTCATTCATCCACCCACCCTCCCCTTCGCGCATTCATTCACCCACCCACCCACCACCTCGTGCATTCATTCACCCTCCCACAAACCCTCTCGCGCATTCTTTCACCCATCCACCCAACCCCTCGCACACTCATTCTACCACCCACCCAACTCTTCGCGCATTCTTTCACCGACCCACATACCGACCGTCACGCACATTTATTCACCAACCGACCCACACCCTCACGCACTTATTCACCAACCCACCCACCCTTCGCGCATTCATTCACCGACCCACACACCACCTAGCGCATTCATTCACCCACCATCCCGGCCCATCGCGCATTCATTCACACACCCACAAACCACCTCGTGCATTCATTCACTCACCCACATCCCACCTGGCGCATTCTTTCACCCACCCACCCACCCCCTTGCACATTCATTCAACCACCCCCCCGCGCATTCATTCGCCCACCCACCCACCCCTCGCGCATTCATTCACCCACCCACCCACCCCTCGCGCTTTCATTCACCCACCCACCCTGCCCTCGCGCATTCATTCACGCACCCACCCATGCCTCGCACATTCATTAACCCATCCACCCAGACCTCGCTCATTCATTCACCCACCCACCCACCCCTCGCGCATTCATTCACCCACCCACCCACCCCTCGCGCATTCATAACCCACCCACCCCTCGCGCATTCATTCACCCACCCACCCAACCCCTCGCACATTCATTCACCCACCCCTCGCGCATTCATTCACCCACACACCCAGCCCTCGCGCATTCACCCACCCACCCACCCCTCGCGCATTCATTCACCCACCCACCCACCCCTCGTGCATTCATTCACCCACCCACCCATCCCTCGCGCATTCATTCACCCATGCACCCACGCCCTCGGGCATTCATTCACCCACCCACTCACCTACTTGCGCATTCATTCATCCACCCACCCTTCCCTTCGCGCATTCATTCACCCACCCACCCACCACCTCGTGCATTCATTCACACTCCCACCAACTTTCTCGCGCATTCTTTCACCCATCCACCCAACCCCTCGCACACTCATTCTACCACCCACCCAACTCTTCGCGCATTCTTTCACCGACCCACATACCGACCATCACGCACATTTATTCACCAACCGACCCACACCCTCGCGCACTTATTCAC
The DNA here is from genome assembly GCA_026770705.1 of Isurus oxyrinchus. Lineage (NCBI taxonomy): Eukaryota > Metazoa > Chordata > Chondrichthyes > Lamniformes > Lamnidae > Isurus > Isurus oxyrinchus. The sequence goes on from JANJGN010001004.1 coordinate 209,489, forward strand.
CAACACACCCACCCTTCACGCATTCATTCACCGATTCACTCACCACGCGCGCATTCATTCACCCACCCACACACCACGCGCGCATTCATTCACCCACCCACCCAACCCTCGCGCATTCATTCACCCACCCACCCACACCCGCGCATTCATTCACCCCCCCTCCCACCCCTCGCGCATTCATTCACCCTCACAAACACCGCCTTGCTCATTCATTCACACACCCACCCGAGCCTCGCTCAATCATTCACCCAGCCACCCGCTCCCTCGCTCATTCATTCATCCATCCTCCCGCCCCCTTGCTCATTCATTCACCCACCACCCACGCCTCGCGCATTCATTCACCCAGCGACCCACCCACACCTCCACCATTCATTCACCCACCCACCCACCACACACGCATTCATTCACGCACCCACCCAGACCTCGCGCATTTATTCACCCACCCACCCATAACTCGCACCTTCATTCACCCACCCACCCACCCCTCACGCATTCATTCACCCACCCACCCGCCACACGCGCATTCATTCACCCTCACAAACACCGCCTTGCTCATTCATTCACCCACCCACCCGAGCCCTCGCTCATTCATTCACCCAGCCACCCGCTCCCTCACTCATTCATTCATCCATCCTCCCGCCCCCTTGCTCATTCATTCACCCACCCACCCATGCCTCGCGCATTCATTCACCCTCCCACCCACCCCTCGCGCATTCATTCACCTACCCACCCACCCCTCGCGCATTCATTCACCCACCCACCTCTCGCGCATTCATTCACCCACCCACCCACCCACCCCTCGCGCGTTCATTCACCCTCCGACCCGCCCCTCGTGCATTCATTCACCCACCCACCCGAGCACTCGCTCATTCATTCACCCAACCACCCGCCCCTCGCGCATTCATTCACCCAAACACCCGCACCTTGCGCATTCATTCACCCACCCACCCACCCCTCGCGCATTCATTCACCCTCCCACCCAACCACTAGCGCATTCATTCACCCACACACACAGCCACTCGGACATACATTCACACACCAACCCAACACCTCGCACATTCATTCACCCACCCACTCACCCCCTCGCGCATTCATTTACCCTCCCACCCACACCTCGCGCATTCATTCTCCCACCCACCCACACCCGCGCATTCATTCACCCACCCACCCACCCCTCGCGCATTCATTCACCCACTCACCCACCCCTCGCGCATTCATTCAACCACCCACCCACCCCTCGCGCATTCATTCACCCACCCACCCGCCCCTCGCGCATTCATTCACCCACCCACCCACCCCTCGCGCATTCATTCACCCACCAACCCACCCCTCGCGCATTCATTCACCCACCCACCAACGCCTCGCGCATTCATTCACCCATACACCCACCACGCGCGCATTCATTCACCCACCCACACACCACACGCGCATTCATTCACCCACCCACCCAACACTCGCGCATTCATTCACCCACCCACCCACACCCGCGCATTCATTCACCCCCCCCTCCCACCCCTCGCGCATTCATTCACCCACCCACCCAGCCCTCGCGCATTCATTCACCCACCCACCCACCCCTTGCGCAATCATAACCCACCCACCCAGCCCTCGTGCATTCATTCACCCACCCAACCAGCCCTCACGCATTCCATTCACCCACCCACCCAACCCTCGCACATTCATTCACCCACCCCTCGCGCATTCATTCACCCACCCACCTCTCGCGCATTCATTCACCCACCCACCCGCCCACCCCTCGCGCGTTCATTCACCCTCCCACCCGCCCCTCGTGCATTCATTCACCCACCCACCAGAGCACTCGCTCATTCATTCACCCAACCACCCGCCCCTCGCGCATTCATTCACCCAAACACCCGCCCCTCGCGCATTCATTCACCCACCCACCCACCCCTCGCGCATTCATTCACCCTCCCACACAACCCCTAGCGCATTCATTCACCCACACACACAGCCACTCGGACATACATTCACACACCAACCCAACACCTCGCGCATTCATTCTCCCTCCCACCCACACCCGCGCATTCATTCACCCACCCACCCAACCCTCGCGCATTCATTCACCCACTCACCCAACCCTCGCGCATTCATTCACCCACCCACCCACCCCTCGCACATTCATTCACCCACCCACCCGCCCCTCACGCATTCCTTCACCCACCCACCCGCCCCTCGCGCATTACTTCACCCACCCACGCGCCTCTCGCGCATACATTCACCTACCCACCCGCCCCTTCGTGCATTCATTCAGACACCCACCCGCCCCTCGCGCTTTCATTCACCCTCCCACCCACCCCTCGCGCATTCATTCACCCTCCCACCCACACCTCGTGCATTCATTCACCTTCCCACGCACCCCTCGCATTCATTCACCCTCCCACACACCCCTCGCGCATTCATTCACCCACCCACCCACCCCTCGTGCATTCATTCACCCACCAACCCACCCCTCGCGCATTCATTCACCCACCCACCAACGCCTCGCGCATTCATTCACCCACACACCCACCACGCGCGCATTCATTCACCCACCCACACACCACGCGCGCATTCATTCACCCACCCACCCAACCCTCGCGCATTCATTCACCCACACACCCACACCCACGCATTCATTCACCCCCCCTCCCACCCCTCGCGCATTCATTCACCCACCCACCCAGCCCTCGCGCATTCATTCACCCACCCACCCACCCCTCGCGCATTCATAACCCACCCACCCAGCCCTCGTGCATTCATTCACCCACCCACCCAGCCCTCACGCATTCCATTCACCCACACACCCAGTCCTCGCGCATTCATTCACCCACCCACCCACCCCTCGCGCATTCATTCACCCACCCACCCACCCCTCGTGCATTCATTCACCCACCCACGCATCCCTCGTGCATTCATTCACCCATGCACCCACGCCCTCGGGCATTCATTCACCCACCCACCCACCCACTTGCGCATTCATTCATCCACCCACCCTCCCCTTCGCGCATTCATTCACCCACCCACCCACCACCTCGTGCATTCATTCACCCTCCCACAAACCCTCTCGCGCATTCTTTCACCCATCCACCCAACCCCTCGCACACTCATTCTACCACCCACCCAACTCTTCGCGCATTCTTTCACCGACCCACATACCGACCGTCACGCACATTTATTCACCAACCGACCCACACCCTCACGCACTTATTCACCAGCCCACCCACCCTTCGCGCATTCATTCACCGACCCACACACCACCTAGCGCATTCATTCACCCACCATCCCGGCCCATCGCGCATTCATTCACACACCCACAAACCACCTCGTGCATTCATTCACTCACCCACATCCCACCTGGCGCATTCTTTCACCCACCCACCCACCCCCTGGCACATTCATTCAACCACCCCCCCGCGCATTCATTCGCCCACCCACCCACCCCTCGCGCATTCATTCACCCACCCACCCACACCTCGCGCTTTCATTCAACCAATCACCAGACCTCGCGCACTTAATCACCCACCCAAGCACCCTTCTCACATTCATTCACCCTCTCACCCAACCCCTAGCACATTCATTCACCCACACACACAGCCACTCGGACATGCATTCACACACCAACCCAACACCTCGCGCAATCATTCACCCACACACTCACCCCCTCGCGCATTCATTCAGCCACACACCCACCCCTTGCACATTCATTCACCCACCCACCTCTCGCGCATTCATTCACCCACCCACCCGCCCACCCCTTGCGTGTTCATTCACCCTCCCACCCGCCCCTCGTGCATTCATTCACCCACCCACCCGAGCACTCACTCATTCATTCACCCAACCACCCGCCCCTCGCGCATTCATTCACCCAAACACCCACCCCTCGTGCATTCATTCACCCACCCACACACCCCTCGCGCATTCATTCACCCACCCACCCGCCCCTCACGCATTCCTTCAACCACCCACCCGCCCCTTGCGCATTCCTTCACCCACCCACCCGCCCCTCGCGCATACATTCACCTACCCACCCGCCCCTCGTGCATTCATTCACCTACCCACCCGCCCCTCGTGCATTCATTCAGACACACACCCTCCCCTCGCGCTTTCATTCACCCTCCCACCCACCCCTCGCGCATTCATTCACCCTCCCACCCACACCTCGCGCATTCATTCACCTTCCCATGCACCCCTCGCGCATTCATTCACCCTCCCACACACCCCTCGCGCATTCATTCCACCCACCCACCCACCCCTCGTGCATTCATTCACCCACCAACACCCACCCCTCGCGCATTCATTCACCCACCCACCAACGCCTCGCGCATTCATTCACCCACACACCCACCACGTGCGCATTCATTCACCCACCCACACACCACGCGAGCAACCAAACACCCTCCCACCAAACCTCGCGCATTTCATTCACCCACCCACCCACACCCGCGCATTCATTCACCCTCCCTCCCACCCCTCGCGCATTCATTCACCACCAGCCACCAAGCCCTCGCGCATTCATTCACCCACCCACCCACCCCTCGCGCATTCATAACCCACCCACCCAGCCCTCGTGCATTCATTCACCCACCCACCCAGCCCTCACGCATTCCATTCACCCACCCACCCAAACCTCGCGCATTCATTCACCCACCCACCCAGCCCTCGCGCATTGAATCACCCACCCACCCACCCCTCGCGCTTTCATTCACCCACCCACCCTGCCCTCCGCGCTTTCATTCACGCACCCACCCATGCCTCGCGCATTCATTAACCCATCCACCCAGACCTCGCCTCATTCATTCACCACCCACCCACCCCACCCGCGCATTCATTCACCCACCCACCCACCCCTCGCGCATTCATACCTACCCAACCCCTCGCGCATTCATTCACCCACGCACCCACCCCCTCGGGCATTCATTCACCCACCCACCCAACCCCTCGCACATACATTTCACCCACCCCTCGCGCATTCATTCACCCCACACACCCAGCCCTCGCGCATTCATTCACCCACCCACCCACCCCTCGCGCATTCATTCACCCACCACCCACCCCTCGTGCATTCATTCACCCACCCACCCATCCCTCGCGCATTCATTCACCCATGCACCCACGCCCTCGGGCATTCATTCACCCACCCACTCACCCACTTGCGCATTCATTCATCCACCACCCTTCCCTTCGCGCATTCATTCACCCACCCACCCACCCACCTCGTGCATTCATTCACACTCCCACCAACCCTCTCGCGCATTCTTTCACCCATCCACCCAACCCCTCGCACACTCATTCTACCACCCACCCAACTCTTGCAGCATTCTTTCACCGACCCACATACCGACCATCACGCACATTTATTCACCAACCGACCCACACCCTCGCGCACTTATTCACCAACACACCCACCCTTCACGCATGCATTCACCGATTCACTCACCACGGCGCGCATTCATTCACCCCCCCTCCCACCCCTCGCGCATTCATTCACCCTCACAAACACCGCCTTGCTCATTCATTCACACACCCACCCGAGCCTCGCTCATCATTCACCCAGCCACCCGCTCCCTCGCTCATTCATTCATCCATCCTCCCGCCCCCTTGCTCATTCATTCACCCACCACCCACGCCTCGCGCATTCATTCACCCAGCGACCCACCCACACCTCCACCATTCATTCACACCACCCACCCACCACACACTCACGCATTCATTCACGCACCCACCCAGACCTCGCGCATTTAATTCACCCACCCACCCATAACTCGCACCTTCATTCACCCACCCACCCACCCCTCACGCATTCATTCACCCACCCACCCGCCACACGCGCATTCATTCACCCTCACAAACACCAGCCTTGCTCATATCATTCACCCAGCCACCCGAGCCCTCGCTCATTCATTCACCCTGCCACCCGCTCCCTCGCTCATTCATCTCATCCATCATCCCGCCTCCTTGCTCATTCATTCACCCACCCACCCATGCCTCGCGCATTCATTCACCCTCCCACCCACCCCTCGCGCATCTCATTCACCTACCCACCCACCCCTCGCGCATTCATTCACCCACCCACCTCTCGCGCATTCATTCACCCACCCACCCGCCCACCCCCTCGCGCGTTCATTCACCCTCCGACCCGCCCCTCGTGCATTCATTCACCCACCCACCCCGTGCACTCGCTCATTCATTCACCCAACCACCCGCCCCTCGCGCATTCATTCACCCAAACACCCGCACCTTGCGCATTCATTCACCCACCCACCCACCCCTCGCGCATTCATTCACCCTCCCACCAACCACTAGCGCATTCATTCACCCACACACACAGCCACTCCGGACATACATTCACACACCAACCAACACCTCGCACATTCATTCACCCACCCACTCACCCCCTCGCGCATTCATTTACCCTCCCACCCACACCTCGCGCATTCATTCTCCCACCCACCCACACCCGCGCATTCATTCACCCACCCACCCACCCCTCGCGCATTCATTCACCCACTCACCCACACCTCGCGCATTCATTCAACCACCCACCCACCCCTCGCGTATTCATTCACCCACCCACCCGCCCCTCGCGCATTCATTCACCCACCCACCCGCCCCTCGCGCATTCATTCACCCAACCGCCCACCCCTCGTGCATTCATTCACCCACCAACCCACCCCTCGCGCATTCATTCACCACCCACCAACCCCTCGCGCATTCATTCACCCATACACCCACCACGGCGCGCATTCATTCACCCACCCACACACCACTACGCGCATTCATTCACCCACCCACCCAACCCTCGCGCATTCATTCACCCACCCACCCACACCCGCGCATTCATTCACCCCCCCTCCCACCCCTCGCGCATTCATTCACCCACCCAACCCAGCCCTCGCCGCATTCATTCACCCACCCACCCACCCCTCGCGCAATCATAACCCACCCACCCAGCCCCGTGCATTCATCACCCACCCACCCAGCCCTCACGCATTCCATTCACCCACCCACCCAACCCTCGCACATTTCATTCACCCACCCCTCGTGCATTCATTCACCCACCCACCTCTCGCGCATTCATTCACCCACCCACCCGCCCACCCCCTCGCGCGTTCATTCACCCTCCCACCCGCCCTCGTGCATTCATTCACCCACCCACCAGAGCACTCGCTCATTCATTCACCCAACCACCCGCCCCTCGCGCATTCATTCACCCAAACAACCCGCCCCTCGCGCATTCATTCACCCACCCACCCACACCCCTCGCGCATATCATTCACCCTCCCACCCAACCCCTAGCGCATTCATTCACCCACACACACAGCCACTCGGACATACATTCACACACCAACCCAACAACTCGCGCATTCATTCACCCACCCACTCACCCCCCTCGCGCATTCATTCACCCTCGCACCCACACCTCGTGCATTCATTCTCCCCACCCACCCACACCCGCGCATTCATTCACCCACCCACCCACCCCTCGCGCATTCATTCACCCCACTCACCCAACCCTCGCGCATTCATTCACCCACCCACCCACCCCTCGCGCATTCATTCACCCACCCCACCCGCCCCTCACGCATTCCTTCACCCTCCCACCCGCCCCTCGCGCATTCCTTCACCCACCCACCCGCCCCTCGCGCATACATTCACCTACCCACCCGCCCCTCGTGCATTCATTCAGACACCCACACCGCCCCTCGCGCTTTCATTCACCCTCCCACCCACCCCTCGCGCATTCATTCACCCTCCCCACCCACACCTCGCGCATTCATTCACCTTCCCACGCACCCCTCGCGCATTCGTTCACCCTCCCACACACCCCTCGCGCATTCATTCACCCACCCACCCGCCCCTCGTGCATTCATTCACCCACCAACCCACCCCTCGCGCATTTCATTCACCCACCCACCAACGCCTCGCGCATTCATTCACCCACACACCCCCCACCATGCGCGCATTCATTCACCCACCCACACACCACACGCGCAATTCATTCACCCACCCACCCACCCCTCGCGGCATTCATTCACCCCACCCACCCACACCCAGGCATTCATTCTCCCACCCACCCACACCCGCGCATTCATTCACCCACCCACCCACCCCTCGCGCATTCATTCACCCACTCACCCAACCCTCGCGCATTCATTCACCCACCCACCCACCCCTCGCGCATTCATTCACCCACCCCACCCGCCCCTCACGCATTCCTTCACCCACCCAACCGCCCCTCGCGCATTCCTTCACCCACCCACCCGCCCCTCGCGCATACATTCACCTACCCACCCGCCCCTCGTGCATTCATTCAGACACCCACCCGCCCCTCGCGCTTTCATTCACGCCTCCCACCCACCCCTCGCGCATTCATTCACCCTCCCACCCACACCTCGCGCATTCATTCACCTTCCCACGCACCCTCGCGCATTCGTTCTCACCCTCCCACACACCCCTCGCGCATTCATTCACCCACACCACCCGCCCCCTCGTGGCATTCATTCACCCACCAACCCACCCCTCGCGCATTCATTCACCCACACCACCAACGCCTCGCGCATTCATTCACCCCACACACCCACCATGCGCGCATTCATTCACCCACCCACACACCACACGCGCATTCATTCACCCACCCACCCACCCCTCGCGCATTCATTTCAACCCACCCACCCAA